>JAJOOR010022333.1:0-40640 GCA_036250505.1 Solanum acaule | reverse complement strand
CCCCCTGAATAAGAATATGAAGTCGAATTTCCGAAATTATGCACGGATTTTGAGATATATGGAAATTACAATTATAGGTGTTTCCGAAGCACATTTTCGGGCATTTTTGGGGTCGTTTCACTATGACTAGGGTGTAATTGTGGTATTGTTGAAAGATCATTCTCCCTATACCCTTACACATGACTATGCATGAAATTTCTATGACTATAATAATGTTGTTGTGTTGATTGAAAGGCGATTCTCATGAGCACACTATGAACATGATGTGTAAGGTTTACTCACATATTAATAATTCTAAGGTTGAAAGGCTATTCTCACCTATTGAATCTATGAGCTATCATGATACAATGTTAGTTTGAGTGCTAGGGTATTCTCCCATAAGCATGAACCTATGTAAAGACTTAAAATGAACTTAATGGGAATTATGCTTAGCATCGAGTGGATATGAATATGAGATGAAAGCTTTAACGTCAGTTAGTCTGGCTTTCCAAATGGGTTCCTTTTACGCCAGCTAGTCCGGGTTTCCAAAACAGTTAACTCATGAGATGGACACCTTTTACCTCAGTTAGTCCGGGTTTCTAGAAGCAATCTCCCTATCTGGTATCTATGTGCCCACGTAGGTCTTTAGCTAGTGAATCCACTTAAGCTATCAAACATGAGTTTTACCTTAGGCAAGTAGGACACCTCTTTTCGGTGTGGGGTAGTAAACCGGTTTCCATGTAGCTCACATGGTCTATGTCGGTTAAGGCTATTTCCCTACATGACAAGAATATTAATTATGATAAGAACTTGAACATGGATTATACTTATGACTTTTTAAGGAACTCTACTTAGTGTGAGTGGGGGTATGGGACTTCATTCATGCATTGAACGAGTAGGCTTTGAAAAGGGTTATGGTGTGGTTCTCTTATGCTATGAAGGTATATGAATTTATGAATGTATGTTATGGATTGTTGCAATGAGTGGCTTTCCTTGTTACAAGTTAATGAACATGAAAAGTTTCCTTGTCTATGAGTATTGGTTATGGATGAGGTCAAGGCATGATATACATGATTATGGTGGCCTAAAAATGGTACTTAGTATTAGATAGGATTACGGGATCTTATCTAAGCATTGCACAAGTAAAGCTTAGGGTTGCTTATGAGATAGTTTGACTTATGTATTTACACTTATGTGCATAATGACTCTTAAAGTTTATAAAGAACATGGTTTCAACTAAAATGTCCCTTTTTGCATGTTTTAAGGATTTTTATGCATGGCTAACATTCTTGGTGCAATTTTGTACTAACCCATATTTCTACAATTTTCTATAAGTGTAGGGCCTAGTTGTTGAGGTGCGCTTCTCCGATTGTTCAAAGCTTGGAATAATTCGCTCCATGCTTTTGGTGTGTCCTCATGGTTCGAGGATGAGAGTTGTTCATTTCTATGTTCTTTCTTACTTTCTCTTTTGAGACTATGATGTAAAGGGTTATGACCCTTATTGATACTCTGATTGTATTAGATGGTTATTGAGACAATGTCTAGACTTCCATTTGATTTTTTGAAAGACTTCGATTGTAAAAACTTTCAAATTCCGCATCATTTCTATTTATCTTATGTCATAATAAGCTAAGGGATTGTATGAGACCCCTTTGGGGTCAAGTACGCCGTGTTACATCAAGTGGGTACCCCTGGGTCATGACAGTGAGGCCCAAGGGGGCAGCACAAGTAGAGCTAGATGTGAGTGTAGCTATAGCAAGTCCATTCCACGTCTTGAGGTACTTATGATAGGACTCGATATTGCTTTCACCAGGATCAACCTTGTCAGCCTATTCAAGTCTTATTGCACACTTAAGATGGAGACTGATATAGCTAGAGTGAGGTTGCCTCTACTAAGAGTCATAGGTCCCAGTCTTGTGCTTCAGGATGCGGTGGTCATTCTTTTGGGAGCAGCTCATCCACATGTTGCTTTGATTGTAGAGAGTTGGATCAATGGGCCAGATAATTTTCTTTGCGTAGGATGATTACTACCTCTCCCGAGGCAGCTCCCATAGCTCTACTATCTCCACCAGCAACACTCCCAGATAGGGGTATAGGTCATGGTCAAGACTGTCGTAGTGGACAACAGGGTATTCAGGGTGGTCCCTGGGAGGTTGGTAGGATAGATGGACATGTAAGAGGTGGACAAGGAAATTTTTATGCAGCTTTAGTGAGGGCAGAGGCTAAGATATTGGGTAATGTGATCATATGTACGATTATTTTATGCTATCAGCCCACTTCGATTTTATTTGATCTAGGATCTACCTATTCTTGTGTGTCTGCTTATTATGCTTCTCGTGTGGGTATGATTTATGAGCCTATGGCATCTCCGTTGTGTGTCTCGGCCTCTGTGGGTGAGCATTTAATAATGGATCAGGTGTTTCGATCTTGGTTAGTTACTGTCCAGGGGCATGACACACGAGCTAAAGTTATACTGCTTGATATGTTTGATTTGGACATTATTCTTGGCATGGACTGGTCATCCCCGTACCGTACAATCTTACATTGTTTCTCTAAGACTCTTACCTTAGCCATGTTTGGTATTCCCCCAATGGTGTGGCAAGACTCCTATAGTAGCACACCGGTTGGAGTTATCTCTTTTGTTCGAGCTCGGAGGCCAGGGGCTAGAAGGTGTTTATCTTTTTTTTCCTATGTGTGGGATGTGAGTAGAGAGGTCCATCATGTTGAGTCAGTTCCAGTTGTCCTTGATTTTGTAGATGTGTTACCTATGGACTTAATTGGCCTACCCCTAGAGCATGATATTGAATTCCATATTGAACTTAAGTCAGGTACTCGGGCTATTTCTATTCCACCATATCAGGTGGCTCCTATAGAGATCAATGTTCAACTTTAGGATCTCTTAGGTAAGGGGTTCATCAAGCCCAATGTATCACCTTAGGGCGCTCTCATTTAATTTGTGAGGAAGAAGGACTGTATGATGCACATGTGTACTACTTTCAAGGTGTTGCTATGTTATCGAAAATTGATCTGAGGTTCAGTTACTATCAGTTGAGGATTAGGGAAGCACATATTCCTAAGACTATATTTAGGACTTGATATGGCCATTATGAGTTCCTGGTGATGTCTTTTGGGTTGACAAATGTTCTCTGTCGCCTTCATGGATGTGATGACGTGGGTGTTTGGGTTGTATCTTGATTGTTCGTCATTTTGTTCATAGATGACATTTTTTTATACTCGAGGAGAAGGAGTGATCAGGAGCAACATTTAAGGATTGTGCTCCAAACTTTGACAGATCAATGACTTTATGTAAAGTTGTCAAAGTGCAAGTTTTAGCTTGAGTCTGTAGTATTATATGGTCATGCTGTGTCCAAGGATGGAATCATGGTAGATTTGGTGAATATTGAGGCTTTTCGTGATTAGGCTAGGCCCACTTCGGTTACTGAGGTTTGGAGATTCATCGGAATAGTGGGCTACAACAGATGGTTTGTGGAGGGTTTTTCCACTATTGTAGTACCTCTGATCGGGTTGACTTGTCTTGATGCTCCCTTAGGGTGGTATGAGGAGTGTGTGTTGAGATTTCGGAAGCTCAAGGATTTGCTAACTACTGCTCCTATATTGACTCTTCCATTTGAGGCCGAGGGTTTCACGGTCTATTATTGTAACACTTCAGAAATTGGAAAATTCTGATTTTTGGCATAGAGGCAGTGACTCCGAGTCCTTTTTATAGATCAAAGGATGTTCTACGAGCCATATGAAAGGAGTCATAAACTTGGAGGTGAGTTTTCGGAATTTCAAGTTGCTGAAGTTTGACATACGAATGGACATGAAGGGTTGTACGGGATTTGAGGGATCATAGATGAGTCCCATACAAAGATTCCAAACTTGGTTGAATCTTTTACTAAAAAGTGAGAACTACGGAAGGGGTCTACGAACCATAGGAAAGCCGATGAATCATAGCTCAGTTTCATCAGAAGTAAGGTGAATTTAGGATTCTTAAGTTGGTTATATGGTTAACCGGTACGGTTCGTAGATAGGTCTCATCTGTTAAAACCATACAATAGTTCTCTCTCAAGCCCAAGATGAAGACTAGGGTTTCAAGCTATGATTCTCCTATTCCTCCATTGCTTTTGGGATTTGATCCTCAAGGTATTTTGGGTTTCATTAATTGGTCCTATTTACCCATTGAGTCCAAAATATTCTTAATTCTCCAAGTTCAATTTCATCAATTTGATTAGGTTTTCATTCAATTCTTAATGGGTTCTAGTTGTGTTGATTCAATTGTTTGATTTTGATCTTATCATGATTTTTTTTACTTAATTACATGCTTTACCATTGATTTCAAATGAACCCCTTCAATTTCCATGATTTTCATTATGCACTCTTAAAGACATGAATACATGAAGAAACTATAAATCTATGAATGATGTTTTCATGAAAGTTATGCCTAATTTATGAAAAGGAATATTTTATGATATAGTATTCTTTATGATGAGCATTTGCGAAAGGTTTCCCCACATATAATGGATCATGGTTTGGTGAAAGGCTTACTCACATATGCATGATTCATGAATTAAGAAGATATTGTATGATGTTTTATTTTTGGATTAATAACTTAATTGTACTATTCCATGAATGATGATATGATTATGTTTATTACCAATTCTGTTAGAGATGTACTTAGCACCGGAAGGATATTGAGATGGAGGCTCTCCCGTTAGTAGAGGCCGGATCTCTACTAGCAATCTCTTTGTCCCTTACTACGTGCCCCATAGAATTGTCTTAAGCGACATAGCTAGTGGATCCACCAAAGCTAGAAGTTTAAGGTCTTTGCATTGACAAGCAAGGACATCTCTTTTTAGTGTGGGAGCAAGACATCGGATTTTACATTATATCTCACGTGGTCTATGTTGGTTAATAATAAGTATCCCACAAAATGAACTAAAGTTACTTTAAAGGTCTTATGAAGCTTTCATTATGATTTTAAGATGCATTGACCATGTTCATGATTTATGATTCTCCTTTAAAGGTTTTACTTTGCTTTAGCTTGGTCATGCATACCATGTTTTCCCCTTATGTCCTCATATGATCATGTTTTACATTTTTATGCATATACCTCATATTTAGTTCATTCCATGTACTAATGCATACTTTTGCCTAAATTATTTAATAATGTAGGGAATTACGCTTCCTCTCCTCCCGCTCGTGGCTAGTTGGTCGTTTGAGGTTGAAGATACGGTGAGTCCTCATGTTTCGAGAACTATGTCATCTTTACTTTTTTTCATATGTATTTATTTCTTGGATGTCGTACAAGGTGTAAAGGTTACTTCACAACGACTTCTTTGATGTATTAGATCGGCTTGTCAAGATTATGAGTAGACTTCTACTCTTAGGTTAAAGTTTTATTTATCTGATATTTTATACCTCTCTCTATTATATTGTGTATATGTATGTCGAGTGGCTTGTTTAGGGCCTCTCGGGGTCTTATATTCCAAGTCACGCGTAGGGTATACTTGGAGTCATGACACATTTGGTATTTAGAGCCCAAGGTGCATTGAGTATAGTCTTGGTCATAAGTGTGAAGTGTGCCACATTTATGAATATAAGGCTACAAAGAGTTTATGAAATATCACTTCCTTCAGTACTCTAAAGTTGTGCCATGGAGTGTATCTCTATAAACATCCTTCTCCTAAATCATATCCGATGCTTTACATGATATGGACCCTCAAAGATCTTATGTGAGAAGAAATGCGGGTGAAAATGTGGAGCCTGACGTTTCTCAAGTTTTGGTTGATCCTTTGGCCGAGAAAGTGAGTCATGTAAAATTCGGAGTTGTTTTTCAAGTTTTGGCTCAAGATATGAAGGCCTAAGAAAATAAGGAAGTCATTTCTCCCATGAACCAAAATGTTGGTACGACAACGAGAGTTCCATGGTTCTAAGGTTGATCAGGATCCTCAACATTTCCTTGATGAGGTGTATAAGATTGTGGGAATTATGGGATTGTCTATGATGGAGAAGGTGGAGTTGGCCGCTTATCAATGCAAGGGTGTTGCTCAAGTTTGGTTTGAACAATGAAAAAGTGAGAGGGATGTAAATGCGGGTCCTCTTAAAACTAGTCTTGAAAGTTTTTCTCTGGTTGAGGTGAGGGAGTCAAATGTGCTTGAGTTTATATATCTTCGATAAGGGAATATGAGTGTGAAGTAGAATTCTTTGAGGTTCACTGAATTGGGTAAATATGCTCAGACTATAGTTGCCGACTCAAGGGCAAGGATAAGTAAGTTTGTGTTGGGTGTTTCTAAGTTGGTTGTCCAGAATGTCGTACCGCTATGCTAATCAATGAAATGGATATTTCCCATTTGATGATACATACCCAACAAATTGAAGAGGAAATGTTCAAGGAAAGTGTGAGAGAGTCCAAGAGGGCAAGAACCGGTGATGGTGACTTTTCTCATTCTAGGTCCAGTGGAGAAGGTCATTCTAAATTCTGGAAACCATTTTCTGATCAAGGTTCTTCTAATGTTCCAACTTTTAAGTTCAACAAAGAGATGGTGTCTAACCCTAAGGCCCAAAGAAATGGTGGAAATAGATCTTATATCTCTACTTGCACAAAATGGGGCATGAAACATAATGATATATATTTGGCCGGTACGGATGGTTGCGTGGATTGTGGATAGAGTGTTCATAATATTAGCGATTTCCTATTTCTTGCTGCTAGTGAAGGGATGGTAGGCAAGCTCAGCCTAGTGGCTTTGGTTTGGATGCCTGAAGAAAAACAAATTATATGCTCTTCAGACTCGACATAATCATGAGGGTTCCCCGTATGTTGTGACAGGTATATTGAAAGTATTTATCCTTATGCGTAACACTTCGGACTCGAGAAAATAGAAAAGGCACCTTTCCAGAATCTGGTGTTAGAACCAACAAAAATCACCCACTAACCGTAGGTAGAATCACGGACCATAGGTGGGGTCCCGTGGTTCAGTCCAGACTTAGGGGAATTTTAGAATCTAAAGATGAAACCTATGGCCATGAACCACGGTCTGTTGATTGACACATGGACTGTAGGATGGTTCCACCATTGAGATCCAGAGTTTGATGGTCTCTAATCCCACCCATGGTTGACCAGTACGGTCGGTGGTTGGACCTACGGACTGTAGGTGAGGGTCAGCAGCCAATTGGAGGAAAATGGATGTTGGGTCAACTTCAAACGATCATATCATTTAGCACAGAATGAATTAGCTGTCCCATGACCTTTCAAATTAAAGATAATTGAATCCTCTTTCCAACGCCACCAAGTTTGCTAAAATCCAAACTGGGAGTAAAATGTTATGCTCGTTTTAGTGAAGCCCTATCGGGAAGAGCATGAACGATGACTCCTAACGACAGTTGGAAGGTCAAATGACGGCCTGTCAGTCCTATAGTAGGTAGCACTCGTCCGATTTAAGTCAGGGTCGTTTTGGACCTTTCCCCTATGCGTTGGGCACTTAAAATACGTCTTTTTACTCAGTTTAAGCCTAATAACTCAGTAGGACATACCCAGAACCCTCATTCTCTAATAATCATCCAAACTTGGAGCAAAAAGAAGAGGAAAAGACGACAAAACCTCCCAAGAATAAGCAACAGTGTTCTTCAAAGTTCAACCTCAAAATCCAAAGGATTTCCCCATAAATTTTGTCACTAGGTATGTGGGATTTCACTAGTGGATTCCTTTCATCCACCAGGTCGCTAGAATTCAGTTAGTTCTTTGATTCTCCATATCTTGTTTAGACTTAGGGTTTCTAAAACCTTGGATATTTACTGTGATTTAGCTGTTGTAGTATCCTAAATCGAAATAGCTTGTTCTTGGAAAGTTTGCTTAATTCCTTGCATGAAACTCAAAACCCTAGTTTGTATAAATTGTCTTAGTTCATGAATTATACTTTCTAGGTTAGGTAAACAGATAATCATGCTCCAGATTTCGAATGTTTCATTATCAGTATATAAATGTTACATTCTCAGATTGCATGTCAATATTTTGAGCTATTCAGTATTTCAGTTACGTTTCAGTCATATACATATTCACTTGGGAGTAGACTTAGCATCGAGTTGGACTAGGGTTCAACGTACCATCGTAGTCCCAGAACTACGTACCCCTGTAGGAGTATAAGTCCCCTCTGTTGGGCATTAGATTTAGTGATCACTTAAGTCATTCCTTTATACCCCTGGCAAGGTATATTGGGTCCTCTCGATGGGGCGTATATATCGGACTCTACATTTATCTCACGTGGTTTATGTCAGTTAATAGTAGCTCCCACAATTAGAGTATTAGTTCATTTGACCAGATTTTTATTATATACTACAACATTCAGTTCAACATGTTATTTTCATGATTTGTACTTGGTCATTGCATTCAGCTTAGATTTTTAGTTATGATTTAATATTTACATTCTTGCTTAGTATGTTATTGCTCAGTTATGCTTTGTTCAGGTTTATATCTATATCATGCATGCTTAGTACATTCCAAGTACTAACGCATACTCTACGCTACATCCTTTAATGATGTAGGTTCAGGTAATCAGCATTCGGATCACACTTAGATCAATTCTTGGTCTGACTCCAGCAGATTCAGTGGTGAGTCCTCAGACTTCGAGGACAATAGACATGCTTTCCATTTTAGTCTTTTATTCAATATTTAATTTTTCTTAGAGTTAGCTTGGGGGGCATGCCCCAGCAACTCAACTCAGTTAAAGGCTTTTCAGACATAGTAATAGATTCAGCTTGAATCGTTAAGTGATTGTTTCAGTTATCGCTAAACTCTTAGTATGTTTTACATATTCAGACTAGTTGGGTTTTCCCCATTTTCAGATATCCACAATTTTTATCTTCCACATAGTTCATGCTTTACCTAGTTATTTTAGTATGCTTATTATATGCCAGACTCAGGGTTAGCTTGGGATCACTCGTGATCATAGGTCTCATGTTACGTCAAGGGGTAGGCTCAGGGCGTGTCAAACTTGGTATCAGAGCATTAGGTTTAAGAGTCCTAGGATGTCTAAAAGCCGCACTAAGTAGAGTCTCTTACATGGGTGTGAAGCGCGCCACATCTATGAGGGAGAGGCTACGAAGTGTTTTAAGAAAAACTTCCATTTGCTTGATTTTCTTATCGTGCGTGGGTTTGATCAAAATTCTCCTCTCTAATCTATCTTTATGCGTTTCAGATCATGCGTCCTCGTAGAGCTTACACACGGAATCCTAATACACGCAATACTAACGTAGTTCCTCTAGTCCCGAACTATGAGGTTACGAATGCAGAATTTCAGAATGCGATCCAGCTCTTGGCTTAGAGTGTAGCCAGTTCCTGCGAACACTAATGGTCGATCAGCTGGAACTAGGGTTCGAGACTTTGTTTGGATGAATCCGCCTGAGTTTCTAGGGTCGCAGATTGGTGAGGACCCACTGGACTTCATTGATGAGGTTAAGAAAATTCTTGGAGTAATGCAAGTGACTGGTACTGAGAGTGTTTAGTTAGCATCCTATCGACTCAAAGATGTAGCTCATATTTTGTTCACACAGTGGAAATAAAATAAGGGTGAGAATGTAGCTCATGTGACATGGGATTGTTCAACTGGAGCTTTTTTGGACGGTATCTTCCAAGGGACTTGAGAGAAGCTAAGGCGCAAGAGTTTATGAACTTGAAGCAGGATTCAATGTCAGTCCAAGAATATGCGTTAAAGTTCACTCAGCTCTCCAGGTATGCTCCACACATGGTTGTTGATCCAAGGGCACAAATGAGTAAGTTCTTGTATGGGGTATCTGATATGGTAAAGACCAATTGCAGGAATGCTATGCTTCTAGGGATATGGATATCTCCACACTCATGACTCATGCCCATCAGGTTGAGGGAGATAAGCTTAGGGAAATGGCTAAGGAAAACAAGAAGGCTAGAACAAGGAATTACGAGAGGTGGAAATCGCCCATAGTTTTAGCACAGGTCTATAGCCCCAAAACCTTCATCAACTAGTGCTCCATCCCCAAGGTTTCAATAGGATAAAAACGATAGGGCATCAGGCTCTACTTCTCAGGGGAGTAATTCAGGTAACAAGACTTTCCCAACTTGTCCAAAGTGTGGTAGGAACCATCCGAACGAGTGTTAGGTAGGCAGGGAAGGGTGCTTTGGGTGTGGTCAGTCTGGTAATAGGTGGAAGGATTTTCCTTCTACTAGGCAGGTGCAATGTGGTACCAATAATAGGACTCAGTCTACAGCTCCTACAGCACCAGCAGGTCGCCCAACTCAGCAGGGTGCTTTATATGGTACTGGTGGTGGTCAATGCCAGAATAGGTTGTATGCTCTCCAGGCTCGCCAGGACCAGAAATACTCTTTTGATGTGGTCATTGGTGCATTATGAGTCTTTCATTTAGATGTTTATGCATTGTTAGATCCAGGGGCTACACTGTCTTTTGTAATTCCCTATATAGCAGTAAACTTCGGTGTCAGTCCAGAAGCTCTCTCAAAACCTTTCTCAGTCTCTATTCCAGTTGGTGACCCAGTTATAGCTAGACATGTATACAAAAATTACTTGTCTCCTAGAAAGTCACCTTAGTAGGCCTTGTAGAGTTAGAAATGATAGATTTTGATATCATTCTAGGCATGGTGGTTACATACCAGTTATGCATCAGTCGATTCTAGAACTAGGATCGCTCAGTTTCAATTTCCAAATGAGACTGTCTTAGAATGGAAGGGTAGTAGCTCACTGCCTATAGGTCGATTCATCTCTTACCTTAAGGCCAGAAAAATGATTTCCAAAGGGTATGTCTATCATCTTGTTCGGGTTAAGGATTCAAACTTCAAAACCCCAACTCTTGAGTCAATCCCGGTAGTAAATGAGTTACCAGAAGTGTTCCTAGAAGATCTTCCCGGAGTTCCTCCCATAAGGAAAATCGACTTCGAAATAGATCTCCTTCCAGATACCCAGCCCATTTCGATTCCTCCTTACAAAATGGCTCTAACCGATCATAAGGAATTCAAAGAGCAGCTGAAAGACCTTCTAGATAAGGGCTTCATCAGACCTAGTAACTCTCCATAGGGTTCTCCAGTGTTTCTCATGACAAATAAAAACTGTTCTCTCAGAATGTGCATTGACTATCGGTAGTTGAATAAGGTAAAAATCAAGAATAAGTATCCCATCCCCAGTATTGATGACTTGTTCGACCAACTTTAGGGTGTTAGTTGCTTTTCTAAGATAGACCTTAGATCCGACTATCATCAGCTTAGATTCAGAGATAGTGGCATTCCGAAGACAGCTTTCAGAACTCAGTATGGTCATTATGAATTTGTAGTTATGTCTTTTGGACTAACAAATGCTCCTGCAACTTTCATGGACTTAATGAACATGGTGTTCAAACAGTATTTGGACTTGTTCGTCATCGTCTTTATTGATGATATCCTTATTTATTCTCGAACTGAGGAGGAGCATGCGACTCATCTGAGATTTGTCCTGTAGACTCTCAAAAATCGCCAGCTATTCACCAAGTTCAGCAAATGTGAATTATGGTTACAGTCTGTCGCTTTCCTTGGTCATGTGGTATCTAGCAAAGGGATCCGAGTATATTCTCAGAAAATTGAGGCAGTACAGCACTAGCCTAGACCCATCTCTCCAATGGATATCAGAAGTTTCTTGGGTTTGGCTGGTTATTACAAGAGATTTGTTGAATGATTTTCATCCATAGCTTCCCCCATTGACCAAGTTGACTCAGAAGAAGTTCAAATTTCAGTGATCATATGAGTGTGAGAAAAGCTTCTCAGAATTGAAGACTAGGTTGACTACTGCTCTAGTCTTGACTCTACCAGATGGTGCAGATGGTTATGTGATTTATTGTTATGCATATAGGTTCGGCCTAGGTTGTGTGTTGATGCAGCGAGGTAAGGTCACAACTTATGCTTCTAAACACCTTAAGGTCCATGAGAAGAACTACCCGACTCGTGACCTCGAGCTTGCAGCCGTAGTATATGCCCTAAAAATTTGGAGACACTACTTTTATGGTGTTCATGTTTATGTATTCACAGATGATAAGAGCCTCCAATATGTGTTCACCCAGAAAGAGTTGAATCTTCATTAGAGGAGATGGCTTGAATTCCTCAAAGACTATGACATGTATGTGCTTTACCATCCTGGTAAGGCCAATGTAGTGGTTGATGCTCTCAGCAGGCTATCTATGGGTAGTGTAGCACATGTTGAGGAACATAGGAAAAACCTAGCCAAAGATCTTCACCGGCTTGCTCGCTTAAGAGTCTGCCTTAAGGACACATCAGATGGTGGGGGTAATAGTTCAGAATGGATCAGAATCTTCATTGGTAGCAGATGTTAAGGAAAAACAGGATAGTGATCCTATATTATTTCAGTTGAAAGGTGCAGTTCATCAGCTGAAAGTTGAGGTTTTCTCCCAATGGGGAGTGTAACACTCTGGAAACTAGTAGGCTAAACGCGAGCTTGACATTAGAGTTAGAGCCTTGAAATGACCCTCCCCGTACCTTTAAATATATGTTTTCGTGTTGGCAACGTCAAGGTTCAAACCCCAAGGACCAACCATGGGTCCTTCAGGAAGTCCTTTAGAGGCTGCCTAGGCAGTGACCCACGGAGGGCACCCATGCCTCGTGGGTCAGGCCACGCCTCGTGGGTGAGGGGCGTAGGTCGAGACCATAAGAGTTGAGTCTCTGAACCTACACCACATTTCACCAAAATGGGCCATGGATCCAAGAGTCTCAAATTCATTGGATTTCTTCACCTAAGGTATGGTAGTCCTTCATCCATGGATAGCTTTCATCCATGGAGCCCTTAAACTCTCAATTTCAATGTTAGAAATTCCCTAAAAGCTAGGGTTTTCACTCCAAGTCATGGATTCTTTCTAAAAACAATTTTAATGATTTAATTACATTATATTATGATTGAATTGTTGATTATTGTATTTTTTATGATAAAATATCCCATGAACCCATGATAATCCCCATATTCCAAATTTATGCCTTTGTGATGTGGGTGAATTGATGAGGAATAATACTTCGAGATTGTGCTTGTAGTAATTTAGTTAATTTAATCATGTTATTATACATATCTAATGTAGTAAATTCTAGATGTGGTGGATGGAATGTGATCCTTGTCCCAAGAGGGTTCAAACATGAGAACTATACATGATTGTGGACTCTTGTATATACTTTATGAACATGATTATAATCTAATTGTTGTGTTGTTGAATGGTCATCTCACATACACACTTATGCATGAATATTCCATGAGTTATGATAATGTTATTGTGTTAATTGAAAGGTTATTCTCATATACACATAATGAACATGATGTGAAAGGTTTTCTCACAATAAAATGATTTAGAGGTTGAAAGGCTATTCTCACCTATTGAATCTATGAGCTAACTTATGAATTATGTTGGATTGAGCATTAAGGCACTTTTCCATGAATATGAACTTAAGTCAAGACTTAATTTGTACTCTATGGGAATTATGCTTAGCAGCGAGTGGATATTGACTATGAGATGGAAACCTTTCCGTGAGAAAGGCCGGGTTTCTAGAAGTAATCTCTTCATATGGAAACCTTTCCGTGAGAAAGGTCGGATTTCTAGTAACAATCTCCTTATCCCATAAACTATGTGCCCCATAGGTCTTTAGCTAGTGGATCAACCTAAAAGCTAATATGATGATGGTATTACTTTAGGCAAGTAGGACAACCATTTTCGGTGTGGGTAACACCGGATTCCATGTTAAGCTCACATGGTCTATGTCGGTTAAGGCTTATTCCCATTATGAACAAGAAGTTGAATTATGAACTATGATTACTCAAGAAGCTTTACTTAGCATGGTTAGGATTATGGGATCTTATTTTATGCATTGCACTAGTAGACTTGGAGGATATTTATGGTATGTTTCTAATTTGTTATGATGATCTATATTTTGAATATGCTTATGACTTATGCTTTTGCACTAATCTTCATTATGATTCCTAAACTTGGTAAAGTGCATGCTCTTCAACTAAAATGTCCCATTTTGCATGTTTTCAACGTTTTTATGCATGGCTATCATACTTGATGCATTTTTGTACTAACCCATATTTTTTCTACAATTTTCCAAAGTGTAGGGTTCGGTTCTTAAGGAGGTTATCCTTTGATTCGAGCTTGGATTTGACTATTCTCCTTGCTTGTGGTGAGTCCTCATGATTCGAGGACGGGAGGTTCACTTTGAGTTTCATTCTTGTATTTTCACTTTCGGATTATGTTGTTTTAGGCTATGTCCCTTTTCATTGGAACTATTGTAATAGATGGCTAATTGAGACAAGTCTAGACTTCCACTTTCCTTTATTACGACTTTTGGACTTAAAAGGCATTTTTACTCTTGTTGTTCTATTGCTTTATGTTATGATATGCTAAGTGGCTTACATGGGGCCTTTCGGGGTTCTATATGCCTTGGTACGTCTAGGGGGTACCCTTGGGTCGTGACAGGGAGATGATGTACTTCGTTACCCGAGTCAATTATATGTTCCTAATGTGGGTGAGTTGAGACAGAAAATCCCTATAGATTCTCATAACTCTAGGTATTCCATCCATCCAGGTTCCACTAAGATGTATCGTGATCTACGAGAAGTCTTTTGGTGGAACGACATGAATAGGGAGATAGCAGACTTCATAGCTAAGTGTCCATATTGTCATCAAGTTAAGGTAGAACATCAGAAACCAGGAGGTATGACTCGAGAGATTAACATTCCTACATGGAACTGGGAAGTGATATATATGGAGTTCATTACGAGTTTACCTCGTACTCACAGACAACATGACTCCATTTGGGTGATAGTGGAAAGAGTTACTAAGTCTGCTCACTTCTTGGCTCTCAAGACTACTGATTCAGCGGAGGACTATGCCAAACTCTACATCCATGAGATAGTCAGGTTGCATGAGGTGCCTTTGTTTATCATCTTAGATAGAGATCCTTAGTTTACCTCTCAAATTTGGAAATCGTTTCAGAAAGGTCTTGGTACCCAAGTAAATCTCAGTACAACATTTCATCCATAGACGGATGGTCAGACAGAACATACCATTCAGACCTTAAAGGACATGTTGAGATTTTGCGTGATCGATTTCAAGGATAGTTGGGATGATCATCTACCTCTCATAGAGTTCTTATAATAATAGCTTCCATTCCAGTATTCAAATGGCCCTGTATGATGCACTGTATGGGCGTAGATGCAGGTCCCCAATCAATTGGTTTGAAGTAGGTGAAGCAGCCTTGATAGGGCTAGATTCAATTCATGAGGCTACGGAGAAAGTTCAACTCATCAAATATAGACTAAAGACAGCCCAGAATCGTCCGAAGTCCTATACAGATGTGACGAGAAGGGACTTAGAGTTCAAAATCGATGATTGGGTTTTTCCTGAAGGTGTTACCTATGAAAGGGGTGATGAGATTAGGCGAGAAAGGAAAGCTCAGTCCCAGATATGTAGGTCCTTACAGAATCCTGAAAAGGGTTGGTAATGTGGCTTATGAGTTAGAGTTACCAGCAAAACTAGTACCGGTTCATCCCGTCTTTCGCATTTCCTTGCTGAAGAAGTGTGTGGGTGATCCGACATCAATAGTACCATTAGAGAGCGTGGCTGTGAAGGATAGTCTCACTTATGAAGAAGTGCCAGTTGAAATTCTTAATTGTCACGTTTGTAGGTTGACAAATAAGGAAGTCATTTCAGTAAAGGTTTTATGGAGGAGTCAGTCAATAGAGGGAGATACGTGGGAAGCAGAAGCAGCCATGATGGCCAAGTACCCTCATCTCTTTCCTTCGGATTTTATTTCATCTTGAGGTAATAGTTCCTCTCCAGTCTCTCAGTTTACCCTTGTGTAAATCAGTCTCAGTATCTTGTTCACTCAACTATCCTTGCATTTCAGCTTCTTTGCATGTTCATGGAACTCAGATCAGTCAGATATCAGTTTCTAGTACTTAGTGGTAGGGATTGCAGCTCCTTCCCTCCATACTCAGCTTCTGTAGACTTCTTTTGAGGATGAATGTTCCCAAGGGGGAGATATTGTAACACCTCGGACTCAAGAAAATAAAAAACTGCAGCTTTCCAGATGCTGGTGTTAGAACCAATGGAAACCACCCATGAACCGTAGGTAGAACCACGGACCGTAGGTGGGGTCCCGTGGTTCAGTCCAAACTTAGGGCAACTTTAGAATCTAAAGATGACACCTACGACCGTGAACCACGGTCCGTTGATTGACACACGGATCGAAAGATGGTTCCGCCATTGGGGTCCAGAGTTTGATGGTCTCTGATCCTACCCACGGTCGACCAGTACAATCTGTGGTTGGACCGACGGATCATAGGTGAGAGTCAAGACACAATAGGAGAAAAATAGTTGTTGGGTATACTTCAAACGGTCATATATTTTAGCACAAAATGAATTAGGTGTCCCATGACCTATCAAATTAAAGATAATTGAATCATGTTTCCAACGCCACCGAGTTTGCTAAAATCCATGCTGGGAGTAAACTTTTATGCTCGTTTTAGTGAAGCCCTATCGGGCAGAGCATGAACGACGACTCCTAACGATAGTTGGAAGGTCAAACGATGGCCCGTTAGTTTTGTAGTAGGTGGCACTCGTCAGATTTAAGTCAGGTTCATTTTGGTCCTTTCCCCTATGCGTTGGGCACTTAAACTACATCGTTTGATACCTAAACTACGTCGTTTTACTCAGTTTAAGCCTAATAACTTAGTCAGATATATCCAGAACCCTCATTCTCCAAAAATCATCCAAACTTGGAGCAAAAAGAAGAGGAAAAGTTGACCAAACCTCCCAAGAACAAGCAGTAGTGTTCTTCAAAGTTTAGTCCTGAAATCCAAAGGATTTCCCCATAGATTTCATCACCATATATGTGGGATTTCACTAGTGTATTCCTTTGATTCACCAGGTTCCTAGAATTGAGTCATTTCCTTTATTCTCCATATCTTGTTTAGAATTAGAGTTTTTAAAACCTTGGATATTTACTATGATTTACCTATTGTAGTACCTAAATCAAAATAGCTTGTTCTTGGAAAGTTTGCTTAATTCCTTGCATGAAACTTAGAACCCTAGTTTGTAAAAATTCTCTTAGTTCATGAATTATACTTGCTAGGTCAGTTAAACAAATAATCATGCTCCAAATTTAGAATGTTACATTATCAGTATATAAAAGTTGCATTCTCAGATTGCATGTCAGTATTTTGAGCTATTCAGTATTTCAGTTACATTTCAGTCATATACATATTCAGTTGGGAATAGGCTTAGCACTGAGTTGGACTAGGGTTCAGCGTACCCTCATATTCCCAGAACTACGTGCCCCCGTGGGAGTATAAGTCCCCTTTGTTAGGCATCAGATTTAGTTATCACGCCAGTAATGCCTTTATACCCTTGGCAAGGTATATTGGGTCCTCTCGATGGGGCATATACATTAGACTCCACATTTTACTCACATGGTTTATGTCGGTTAATATAAGCTCCCACAGTCAGACTCTTAGTGCATTTGACCAGGTTTTCAGTATATACTACAACATTCAGTTCAACATGTTATTTTCATGATTTGTACTTGGTCATTGCATTCAGTTTAGCGTTTCAATTATGATTCAGTATTTACATTCTTGCTCAGTATGTCATTGCTCAGTTATGCTTTGTTCAACTTATATATATATTTATTCGGCTTTATATCTATATCTGCATGCTTAGTACATTCCAAGTATTGACGCATACTATGCGCTACATCCTTTCATGATGTTGGTTCAGGTACTCAACATTCGGATCACGCTTAGATTAATTCTTGGTTCGACTCCAGCAAATTCAGTGGTGAGTCCTCATACTTCGAGGACAATAGGAATGCTTTCCATTTTAGTTTTTTATTCAGTTTGTAGTTTCTGTTAGAGTTAGTTGGGGTGCATGTCCCACCTAGGGTTGCGTATCGGTCGGTTCAGTTCAATTTTGAAGTTTATCGGTTTGCCTTATTGGTTATCGGTTTGTAGAGATGCTAAACCATTATAGAACCATTAAGATATTGACTTATCGGTTATTGGCTTATCTGTTATTTATCTTTATCGATTCGGTTATCGGTTTAATAGTTAAAATTTGACACACACAAAAAGACATTGAAAATCACTTAGAAACAAGGTGACAAACCAAATGAACCATGCACATGAGTTTACAAGTTACAATTTGCTCAAAAGCAAACATTTTTACATTGTAGAATAACCAAGAGTTTGAGACAACCAGAAATAAAAGTATGAAACCAAACTCTAAGTCAAGGACTTTATATACAAAATGGTATAAATATAATTATTTAATTTACTATCGGGTTATCATTAACCCATTAAGAAAAAACATCAAACCGTTAAGAACTGATAACCTGATAAAAAAAATTGAAAATCGTAATCAAAACCACTAAACCAATAATCCATTACTGATAAACCAATAACTATTTTTTGGTTTAGGTTATCGGTTTCGATTCAAATTTTGAACAGGCCTAGTCCCAACAACTCAATTCAGTTAGATGTTTTTCTTACATAGTAGTAGATTCAGCTTGAGTTGTTAAGTGATTGTTTCAGTTATCGCTAAACTCGTAGTATGTTTTACATAGTCAAACTAGCTGGGTTTTTTCCCATTTTCAGATATCCACTATATTTAGCTTTCTCATAGTTCATGTTTTACTTAGTTATTTTCTGTATGTTATGATATGCCAGACTCAGGGTTAGCTTGGGGTCACTTGTGAACCTAGGTCCCGTGTTGCGTCAAGGGGTGGCATCGAGGAGTGACATTATGTATATTCTTTACATGATTCTAGTTATACATTATCCTTTCTTACTCCTTATGTGGCAAACAGATTTGATGTTGGTGCCAAAATCCTTTCTAATCCCTTTCATGTCTCTACTCCTATTGGTGATTCTATTGTTGCTAAAAGAGTTAATAGAAATTTTTCTATTTCCATTTTTCATAGAGTCACTCAGGTTGAACTTTTAGATCTTGATATGGTAGATCTTGATGTTATTCTTAGGATGGATTGGTTTCATATATGTTATGATTCCATGATTGAAGGACCCGATTGGTCACATTCAAGGTTTCGAATGAACTTATTGTGTCATAGGAAGGGGAAACTATGCTCTTAAGGGTTAGTTCATATATTTCCTAGAGGCTAGGAAAATAATTTTTAAGGTTGCATTTATCATCTAGTTCGAGTTAGGGATACAAAATTTGAAAACCCTACTCTTGAGTTAGTTCCGATTGTAAATGAGTTTCCCAAAGTGTTTCCCGATGATCTTCCTGGTATTCCTCCCGAAAGGGAAATAGACTTCGGTATTAACCTTCTCCTAGATACACAACCTATTTCTATTCCTCCTACTGTATGGCCCCGGCAAAACTTAAGGAGTTAAAGATCAATTTAAGGACTTGTTGGATAATGGTTTCATTAGACTAAGTATCTCTCGATGGGGTGCTCCGGTGTTGTTTTCTCAAAAGAAGGATGGTTCCCTCTAAATGTGCATTGACTATTGAAAATTGAATAAGGTTACCATAAAGAATAAGTATCCTATTCCATGGATAGATGATTTGTTTGACCAACTCCAAGGATTGAGTTACTTTTCAAAAATTGACCTTCTGTCAGGTTATCACCAACTGAGGGTGAAGGAGAGTGACATTCCGAAGATGGAATTTCAAACTCATTATGGTCACTATGAGTTTTTGGTGATGTCTTTTGGTTAGACTAATGCCCCAACAACATTTATGGATTTGATGAATAAGGTCTTTAAGCTATATCTCGACATGCTTGTGATTGTGTTTATTGATGATATTTTGATTTACTCACAGAGCATCTTGAGCATTTGAGGATTTTATTGCAAATTCTTAAGGATTGTAAGTTGTATGCTAAGTTTTGGTTTTGGTTCAATTTTTTCCTTGGCCGTATTGTCTCCAGTGAAGGTACTTAACTCGATCCTAAGAAAACTAAGGCAGTTAAGAATTGGCCTAGACCTTCGTCCGCTTAAGATATATGGAGTTTCTTAGGTTTGGCCGATTACTATAGAACGTTTGTGGAAGGATTTTCCTCTTTTTCTGTGCCTTTAACAACATTTATTCAAAAAAAGGTGAAATTCCTATGACCAGAAGCTTGTGAGAACAGTTTCCAAGAGTTGAAGGATAGAATTACTTCAACCCCTTTATTAACATTACCGGAAGGTGATGCTTCGCGGATTGGTCTTTGTTATGTTTTGTTGCAATATAGGAAATATGTTGCTTATGCTACAAAGTAATTAAAGGTGCATTAAAAGAACTATCCGACTCATGATTTATAGTTAGCATTAGTAGTGTTTTCCCTAAAGATTTAGAGGCATTACATATATGGTAATCATGTAGATGTGTTCACTGACCATAAGAGTTTGAAATATGTGTTCGCTCAAAAGGATTTGAATCTTTGCAAAAGGAGATAGCTTGTGTTATTGAAAGATTACGACATAATTGTCCTATATCATCCCAGTAAGGTGAATGTGGTGGCAGATTCTCTTAGTCAACTATCAATGGGAAGCGTTGCTAATGTTGAGTATTGCAAGAGAGAGTTAGTTCAGGATTTCCAAAGATTGGCCCGATTAGGTGATCGCTTAGTTGATTCTAATGAACATAAGGTTATTGTTCATAACATATAAGAATTGTCTTTTGTATCGGATATGAAGGCTAAGAAAGATCTTGATTTCGTACTAGTTGATTTGAAGAAGTTGGTTGCCAAAAAATCCATTGAGACTTTATCCTAAGGGGGAGATGGACTTTATTGATATCAAGGTTGGTTATATGTTCCGAATATTGATGAGTTGAGGAATCAGATTTTGATAAATTCTCACATTTCTCGATATTCTATTCACCTGAGAAACACCAAGATGTATTATGATTTGCGGGAAGTCTAATACTGGAAGGGGATGAAGAAATATATTACTGAATTTGTGGCTAAATGTACGAATTGTCAAAAAATGAAAGTTGAGCATCAGAAACTGGGTGGTTTGGTTCAAAACATTAGTATCCCTACATAGAAGTGGGAATATTTTAATATGGACTTCATTATGGGCTTACCTCATACTCAACCTCAGTTTGATTGGATTTGGGTTATTATGGACCTTATGATGAAATCGACTCAATTTCTCCCAGTAAATAGGAGCCATTTGAATATGTTAATGGTTAGGTCTACTTCCAAATTTCACCCATAAAGGGTGTCATGAGATTTGGAAAGTAAGGGAAGATTAGTCCCTGTTATGTGGGTACATATAAGATTTTGAGGCATATAGGCAAGGTTTCTTATGAACTTGAGTTGCATAATGATCTAGCATCAATACATCCTATATTCCATGTCTCTTTTTGATAAAGAAGTGTGTTGGATATTCGACATCGATTGTACCTTTGGAAGGTTTGGGAGTTAAATAAAATCTTACCTATGGAGGGTTCAAGTTGAGAGTTTAGACCGACAAGTCCGGAGGTTTTGAAATAAGGAAATTGTTTCAATGAAGGTTCTTTGGAGGAATCAATTAGTTGAGGGTTCTACTTGGGATTCCGAGCCGATATAATGTCCCGGTATCCTCATCTCTTTATTTTTGCTCCTACTCTAGCTTAAGGTATTAGTTCTTCATGGTTCATTATTTCAGATTCAAATGTTTTAGTACCACATGTTCATGAAAAAATGATTTTTGAAGTTATGATTTTGCTTAATGTGATTCTCTAGGTTTATGTGCATTTTGAGTAAATTTGTATTAATGTTGGGTTTTTAGTTTCACTCCTACTATATTTATGTTATCTTGAGTTCCATTTGAGGATGATTGTTCTCATTTTTGGCATAGAGGCAATGACTACGAGTCCTTTCTATGGACTGTAGGAAGTTCTACGGGCCATAGAAAGTAAATCTAGAATTGGAGATGAGTTTTTGGAATTTCAAGTTTTTGAAGTTGGACCTACGAATGAACATGATGGGTTGTAAGAATTTTACGGGTCGTAGATGTGTCACGTAGAAAGGTTCCAAACTTAATAGAATTTTGGACTAAAAAGTGAGAACTACGATAAGAGTCTACGGAGCATAGGAAATTCGACGACTCGTAGAATAGTTTCATGGGAAGTAAGGTGAATTTGGATTTTGGATTTTTGAAGTTGGTGTACGGTTGACCAGTATGGACCATAGAAACTTCAATGGACCATAACTCCCAATCGAAGAAACCATCTAGCAATTATTTTTAAGGGTATTTGGATCTTTTCCTATGAATTAAATACAAATATTGTGTCATTTTAACCCTAATTCTATGTCCTATAACTACCCTTCTAATCCTAAAAATTACCCCAACTCCCTCATTCACTCAAATTCCCAAATACATTTATATTCATCTTCTCCAATTCTCTCTCAAACCCAAGAAGAAGACTTGCGTTTCAAGCTTCAAGTTTCCTATTCCTCCATTGGTTTTGGGCTTTGATCCTCAAGGTATGTAGGGTTTAATCAATGGAAACCAATCACCCATTTAGTCCCAAAGATTTCTTAATTCTCCAAGTTCAGTTTCATCAATTTAATTAGGTTTTCTTTCAATTCTTCATGGTTTTGATTGTGTTGATTCAATTGTTTGATTTTGATCTTATCATGATTGTTTTGACTCAATTACATTATTTTCCAACGATTTCACATGAACCCATGCAATTTCCATGATTTTGACTATGAACTCTTAAAGAAATGAATTTATGAAGAAGCTATGAATCTATGAATGATGTTTTCATGAAAGTTATGCATTATGGATAATGTTTTCATGAATTGTGTTGATTCAACAATTTGATTTTGATCTTATCATGATTGTTTTGACTCAATTACATGCTTTTCCAGCGATTTCACATGAACCCGTGCAATTTCCATGATTTTGACTATGAACTCTTAAAGACATGAAGTTATGAAGAAGCTATGAATCTATGAATAATGTTTTCATGAAAGTTATGCATTATTTATGAAAAAGAATGTTTTATGATCTAGTTTCTTTAAGATGATCATCAATGAAATTGTGAAACGTTTTCTCACATATAAGGGATCATGGTTTGGGGAAACACTTTCTCACACATGCATGATTCATGAATTAAGGACCTACTCTATTATGTTTTAATCTTTGATTAGTAACTTAATTTTACTTTTCCATGTATGATGATATGCTTATGTTTATGATTAATTCCGTTGGTACTTTACTTAGCACCGAGAGGATATTGAGATAGAGGCTCTCCTGTTAGTAGAGGTTGTGTCTCTAGTATCAATCTTCTTCTCCCTAACTATGTGACATCGTAGGATTGTCTTAAGTGACATGTCACGACCCAAGAGTAACCTCTAGATGGGACACGGCGTACACAACTCCGAAAAGCCTCATACAAGCCTCTTAGCATATCATGGCATAAGATAATAGGAAAATGGTGCGGAATTTAAAACTTTTTCTTTTACAATCGAAGTCTTTTATAAAAACAAGCAGAAGTCTGCAAAACTATGTCTCAAACCACCTATAACACTTTTTGATTAAATTTTTGGGACGCAGCCCATAAAAAGGTCTAAATCATAAAATAAAGTCTTAAAGGACATATTGGTCAAGCCCTCGAATGCTATGAGACCTTACCAAACCTCTTCTTCTTGATCTACTATGGTCCTAGCCACGAGGATGGAAGTCGATATCGCCAAATCCTACCCTCTGTGAAAAAAATGTAGGAGAAATATAGGTTAGTACAAAAATGCACTAACTATGATAGCCATGCATAAAAATCCTTGAAAACATGCAAAAGGGACATTTTAGTTGAATGCATGCACTTTACTAGTTTAAACCATCATTTTGAAGATAATGTGAAAACACAAGTCATAAGCATAAGAGACATCATGATATGAAATAGACTATAGCACGGTAGACAACAATCACAACTAGTGAGCATAAGAAATACCATTAGGGACACACACATAGTCAATACAATCTAGTTTTAGCATGACATGAGAGAAACACTTCATAAGCCACCTCAAGGCAAGCTTGTGCAATGCATGGATAAGATCCCATAATCCCATCCATACTAAGCAAGTCACTTTAGATCATCATTCATATTTACCCTGTTTTGAACTCATCCTTAGCCTATTTATCATAGACAAGGCAACATTCACTTTTAGTCAACCATATCAACGAAATCAACCCATAGCAACAATCCAAGTTAGCATACAACATTACAAGTAGCCTTCACATCAAATGCAATTGCCATTTAGTCACAAGCACATTCATTACATGAGTCATCATGAAAAAAGAGGAACCTACCATAACTACCTTCAAAGCTTACTTGTGCAATGCATGAAGAAGAGCCCATTCTCCCATCCATGCTGAGTAGCCATAGTTCATCCTAGACTTGACCTTATGGGAATTAGCCTTAACCGACATAGACCATGTGAGCTTTCATAGAATCTAGTGTCATGCCCCCACATCGAAAAGAGGTGTCCTACCTAAGGTAGAACTAAAATGCATTAGATTTTGGGTGGATCCAATAGCTAATTAATCTACAGGGGCACGTAGTTTATAGGATAAGGAGATTGCTTCTAGAAACCCACCCTTTATGGAGGGGGAGCTTCCATCTCAAGAGATACTTTCTAGAAACCCGCCCTTTCTGACGGACGAGCTTCGATCTCATATTCAATATCCACTTGGTGCTAAGAATAATTCATATGAAGTATTTATTGAATCCTAACTTGTTTCATTAGGATAGCTCATTAGATCATGTGTGGGAATAAATTTTTACCGTCCATGTATTCATGTTAGATTCAATTAGGTGAGAACTAACTTTCAACCTAGAATCTTTATTTATGTGAGAAGAACTTTCACATTATGTTCATTATGAGTTTATGAGAACGATCTTTCAATCAACAGAATTACATAGCCAATAATCATGGAATAATCATGCATAAGTGTGTAAGTGAGAATGACCTTTCAGTAACACAACAATTAGATTATAATCATGTTCATAAAGTATACACATGAAGCCTACAATTAGGCATAACTATCATGTTTTACCCCTCTTAGATCAAGGATCACATTCAACCAATCACATTTAGGGTTACTACATTAAAAATGGAAGATAACATGATTCAAATAACTCAACTATTACAACATAATCTCATAATGTTCATCTCCCCACAATTCAACACATCACAAAGTCACAAATTGGAGATATGGGGTTTTCATGGGTTCTTGGGGGAAATTCAAAATCAAAACTAAAGGAAGTCCTCAATTAATACATAATCCAAGTAATAAATACATTACATTCGTGATTCTATAACATTCTACTTACATCAATCAATACCCACACATTAAGATCCAATTTGGAAGAATTGGGGGAATTCATGGATTCTTGAGGAATTCATATTAAAAACAGTTAATACTCATCAATTTGATCATAATATAAAGCAATTAAACCATTAGAAACGTTTTTGAAGTGAATCCATGACTTGGAGTAAAACCGTAGCTTTTTGGGGAAAGTTACAAGTGTTGAAATTGAGTTAGGAGGGACTCCATGGATGAAAACTATCCATGGATCAAATACTACCATACCTTATTGAAGATTCACCATGAATTTTAGGAAAAAAGATGTATCCTTCAACCCTAGCTTCACCCTTCTTCTTCCTCTTCCTTGGAATTCTAGGGAGAGTATTTTGGGGGTAAAGTTGGTTATGGGTTTGGGTTTATGAGGTGTATGGGTTTGTTAATGGCTTAAAAAGTCTTATATAGGTCTAATTAAACACTATAAAACGACCCTACATTAAACTAACTTAATTAGGAATTACCTAAACTACCCCTCCCTTAATTGACTTGGAACAGTATTACAGGCCCCCACTCACGACCCCCACCTACGGGCCATGGGTGGGACCACAGCCCGTACTGGTTGGCCGTCATTCGTGGTCTGTGGCCTGTTTGGGGGAGGCTGGAGCTATGAAACTCTCCCACTAGGCGTGGATGGACCTACGCCCCATAGGTCCCATACGTGGTTTACTTCTTGGGGCAGCTTTGGGCAGTTTTGGGGTTAGGCTTTAGGGTGCTCCTCAAGGGCCCTTGGTTGGTTCTTGGGGAGTCATACCTTGACATTTAGCCCCTACACCCCTCATCCTAAGTACGGGAAGCCATTTTACAATTCTAACCCACACATCAAGCTCTAAAACTCTTACGTAAGGCTCTAGTTTCACCTACTAGTTTCCGGGGTGTTACAATATCTTCCCCTTGGAAACATTCATCCTCGAATTACACTCTAGGCACTTCTTAAGGTCACAACTCTAGACTAGAAACCCATCATGCATGAAACATCAAAATAATGCATCATTTAAAGGAGGAAACATCAACTCCAACTCAAATATAATCAATGCAACACAAGGAAGTAGGAACTCCATCTAACAATCCATTATGCATGCAAACTCAACATTTCTCATATCATAGGAGGAATTACCTTCTCCAAGCTTTAAAGCAAGCTCAACACAATATCATGGAGCCAATATGCAATTACTCTCACAAACATACAAAAGCATGTTCATCAATTCGTCTCATGAAGTCAAATAGGCAATTCATACTTAATGCACAACAACATGAAGAACTTCAATCATAAAGAAAAACTCTTTTTGTTACTAAAAATGGATTTCATCAAGAACATGCATAATACAAGGAAATTATGGAACACATACAACATCCAAGACTCCTCAACTGTGAAACAAGTCAAACGAAACATATCAACTCAAGCTAAAGGAGTAATAAAAGGAAGAGATAAGGATATCGGGACATCTCATTGGCCCTTGGACTACCAAGTAGCACCCTCACCTATAACCCTCACACAAAGACCACTCCTTCACACTTTCATGATAGCAACTTCCTCATTCTTCTATTTCTTAACATGCCGGTCTAAGACCTCTACCGGTACCTCTAAATTAGAGAGGTTCTCATTTAAGCACTCTAGCTCACAAGCAACCTTACCAACACCACTCAAGATCTCATATGAGCTTACCACACCGGGACTAAACTTCTCAAACTCATTACACCTCTCAAGGTGAGAATTTCAAGCCAATCTAAATCATGAACATCTATAACACTCAACGACCTTGCTATCTAATCACAGTATCTCCCCCTTGGGAGTAAGCCTATATGGACTTTTCAAAGCACCATTTCTTCCAACTCTACGGTCGGCCCAAGTTATCACTAATCCTTCACACAAGATGATTCCAAACCATGGTGAATTACACTTCTACCCTCTTTTAGAGGAGTCTACTCATTCAACACCTCTAGGCATCACTTAAATACCACTATTCATCAAATCCTCTAACACACACTAAAACTCATGATGACTAAGTCGGGTTCTACCAACAAACACATATAACCATAATGCAACCCATTTATACCAAAGGATAATATCTAAATCTATCATATCAAGCCTTACCTAGTCACATAGCCATAATTGGCATCACTACCAACCTTTTCTCCCTTGATCCTTGTAGCATGATCCCTTCAAGTGGTCATATCCTGAAGACCATTGAATAAGGAGTAGGAGAGAGACCTTATAGAGTTATACTCTATGGCACGACTTAGATAATAAAGAAGTGAGATTTCCTAACATCCAATAGCCTCCTATTCATAAATATGGTGCGCTTCACACTTTGAACAAGACTCTACTAGACGTGGTTTGAGACAATCCTAGAACCATCCCAAAACCTTGTGCTCTGATTCCAAGTTTCTCACGACCCAGGAGTACCCCCTAGATGTGACACGGCGTACAAGACTCTGAAAAGCATCAAACAAGCCTCTTAGTATATCATGGCATAAGATAATAGGAAAATGGTGCGCAATTTAAAACTTTTCTTTTACAATCGAAGTCTTTTATAAAAATAAGTGGAAGTCTACAACACTATGTCTCAAACCATCTATAACACTTTTTGAATAAATCTTTGGGACGCAGCCCATCCAAAAGTCTAAATCATAAAAGAAAGACTTAAAGGACATAGTGGTCAAGCCCTCGAATGCTATGAGGACTTACCAAACCTCTTCTTCTTGATCTACTATGGTCCTAGCGACGAGGATGGAAGTCAATATTACCAAATCCTACACTTTGTGAACAAAATGTAGGAGAAATATGGGTTAGTACAAAAATGCACTAACTATGATAGCCATGCATAAAAATCCTTGAAAGCATGCTAAAAGGGACATTTTAGTTGAATGCATGCACTTTACTACTTTAAACCATCATTTTGAAGATAATGCGAAACCACAAGTCATAAGCATAAGAGACATCATGATAAGACATAGACTATAGCTTGGTAGACAACAATCACAACTAGTGAGCATAAGAAATACCATTAGGGACACAAACATAGTCAATACAATCTAGTTTTAGCATGACATGAGAGAAACACTTTGGGAGCCACCTCAAGGCAAGCCTGTGCAATGCATGGATAAGATCCCATAATCCCACCCATACTAAACAAGTCACTTTAGATCCTCATTCATATTTACCCTCTTTTGAACTCATCCTTAGCCCATTTCTCATAGACAATGCAACATTCACTTTTAGTCAACCACATCAAGGAAACCAACCCATAGCAACAATCTAAGTTAGCATACAACATTACAAGTAGCCTTCACATCAAATGCAATTGCCATTTAGTCACAAGCACATTCATTATATGAGTCTTCATGACGAAAGAGGAACCTACCAAAACTACCTTCAAAGCTTACTTGTGCAATGCATGAAGAAGAGCCCATACTCTCATCCATGCTAAGTAAGGCTTCTTGAGTAGCCATAGTTCATCCTAGACTTGACCTTGTGGGAATTAGCCTTAACCGACATAGACCGTGTGAGCTTTCATAGAATCCGGTGTCATGCCCCCACACCGAAAAGAGGTGTCCTACTTGCCTAAGGTAGAACTAAAATGTATTAGATTTTAGGTGGATCCAATAGCTAATTAACCTACGAGGGCACGTAATATATGCGATAAGCACATTGCCTCTAGAAATCCGCCTTTTCTGACGGAGGAGCTTCGATCTTATATTCAATATCCACTCTATGCTAAGCATAATTCCTATGAAGTATTTATTGAATCGTAACTTGTTTCATTAGGATATCTCATTAGATCATGCATGAGAATAAACTTTCATTGTCCATGTCTTCATGTTAGATTCAATTAGGTGAGAACTAACTTTCAACCTAGAATCTTTATTTATGTGAGAAGAACTGTAACATTATGCTCATTATGTATTTATGATAATGAACTTTCAATCAACACAATAACATAGCCTATAATGATGGAATAATCATGCATAAGTCTGTATGTGAGAATGCCCTCATAACAAAACAACAATTAGATTATAATCATGTTCATAAAGTATACACATGAAGCCTACAATTAGGCATAATTCTCATGTTTTACCCCTCTTAGATCAAGGATCACATTCAACCAATCACATTTAGGGTTACTACATTAAAAATGGAAGATAACATGATTCAAATAACTCAACTATTACAACATAATCTCATAATGTTCATCTTCCCACAATGCAACACATCACAAAGTCACAAATTGGAGATATGGAGGTTTCATGAGTTCTTGGGGGAAATTCAACAACAAAACCAAAGGAAGTGCTCAATTAATACATAAATCAAGTAATCAATATATTACATTCATGATTCTATAACATTCTACTTACATCAATCAATATCCACACTTTAAGATCCAATTTGAAAGAATTGGGGGAATTCATGGATTCTTGAGGAATTCATCTTAAAACAGTAAATAATCATCAATTTGATCATAATATAAAGAAATTAAACCATTAGAATTTTTTTTGAAGTGAATCCATGACTTGGAGTTAAACCCTAGCTTTTTGGGGAAAGTTACAAGTTTTGAAATTGAGTTTGGAGGGACTCCATGGATGAACACTATCCATGGATCACAGACTACCATACCTTATTGAATATTCCCAATGAATTTGAGGAGAAGAGATGGATCCTTCAACCCTAGCTTCACCCTTCTTCTTCTTCTTCCTTGGAATTCTAGAGAGAGTATTTTGGGGGTAAAGTTGGTTATGGGTTTGGGTTTATGAGGTGTATGGGCTAGTTAATGGCTTAAAAAGTCTTATATAGGTCTAATAAAACAATATAAAATGACCCTACATTAAACTAACTTAATTAGGAATTACCTAAACTACCCCTTCCTTAACCGACTTGGGACAATATTACAGGCACCCACTCATGACCCCCACCTACGGACCATGGGTGGTACCACGGCCCGTCTTGGTTTGCCGTGGCTCATGGTCTGTGGCCTGTTTCGAGGAGGCTTGAGCTACGGAGCTCACCCACGAGGTATGGATAGACCTACTCCCCATAGGTCCTATCCATGGTTCACTTCTTGGGGCAGCTTTGGGCAGTTTTGGGGTTACGCTTTAGTGTCCTCCTCAAGGGCCCTTGGTTGGTTATTGGGGAGTTGTACCTTGACTTTTAGCCCATTAACCCCTCATCCTAAGTACGGGAAGCCATTTTACAATTCGAACCCACACATGAAACTCTAAAACTCTCACGTGAGGCTCTAGTTTCACCTACTAGTTTACGGTGTGTTACATGACATAACTAGTGGATCCACTGATTAACATTTCAAACAAACCTCATCCAATTCTAGGTGCAAACAATCATTAAGCAGTATAAAACCCAACAAAGAGTTGGGGTCCAATCCCACAGAGAGCGGTACATGTTCAAATTCAATTAGGAAGTACAAATGTCGTCTAATCAGCTATAGGAATAGAAATTATCAAAAAAACATGAAAAGAATTAAAAGGTGTGAAACGAATGTCAGATGGGGGTTTTGGTTTGCAAATTATCTACTACAAATCAGTCAGTAACAATTTGAAATGACAATTAGGAGAGGAATTCTCGGGATGTGATCAATTATAGACAAATTTCAATATATGGGTAATTGAAACTACTAGTAAACAGCTAAAAATCAGTGAGTAGGCTAAACTATAACGGAGATAGCTTTCTCTCAAACAACTATCCTGAATCAGGTGATTTCTTTTGAACATCCACAAGCATAACAATGAAGAACAGCCCACACCTTAATTCATCCACTCTCTCGAGCTAGATAGGTAGGATGGGGTTTATGATTCACTCTCTCTTGAGCTGAACCTAGATCAATCGAATACCCAGAAATCATTAACCAATAATCTTGGTTCTAAAACCTCTCTCTCGAGCAAGCCAAGAACACAAAAATAGAACTGCATTTGCAACTACAATTCATAAATTAAACCACAATTAATGATTAAACTCACTTTAATTTAGCATTTAAACTAGTAATTAACAATACTCATAAACTAATTCAACCCATAATCACCTAATCACACCCCAAGAATTGGGGTTTTAGCCAAACATCATAAAAGAGTAAATATGATTACCAAATCGATTAGCCATCAACTGGGTAAGAGTAATTTAGCCTTTACAATGCTCGAAATCAAAGAAAAGTAGTAACCCACTTGTAAAATCTCCGAATTGAATCTCCAAAATCCTTCAAGTCTACCAAGAAACTATGAAAAACTCAAGAGAGAAATATTCTAAACTAATTCAATCTAAGTTAGCATTATAAAATAGTTGTTCAAAATCTAATTTATAGTCGCCAAAAATAAGCCAAAAGGTCTATTTGGTGAAGTAAGTCAGGTTCGCCGAACCACTCAGCGAACCGCCCATTGATCTCTTCCATCGCCTTTTTGCATTGGCATTCAGCATCCTAGTTCTGTAACTTTGGGCGATATCTCTTTGCATCGCGGAACTGCTCGGTGATTCACCAACTACCCTTTTTTGTCGCCGACTTGGTTTCTTCCCTCAGGGCTGGCACACTGGAAGTTTAGGCGGTTAAGCTAGCCACTCGGCGATTCGCCAAGTTCTCTCGGCGATCACCAGGCTTTCCTTTCTTCATTTCTTCAGTTTTTTTTGTTCCTTTTTGCCTGTTAGTATCCTTGTTTTGTTCCTCAATCCATATACCTGAAAATCAAGGCTTTAACATCAATTTATGGCACAAATTAAGCATTTGACACTAAATCTATATAAACAAATCCCCAAATAAGTCCAAATCTCGGACTCATCATCCACCTAAGATGTAAATTTAAGGTCTTTTCCTTGGCAAGCAAGGACATATTTTTTTGGTGTGGGAGTAAGATACCAGATTCCACATTATAGCTCACGTGGTCTATGTTCGTTAATAGAATATATCCTACAAAACAAGCTTAAGTTACTTTAAATTTCTTGGTATGCTTTCAACATGATTTTAAGATACACTAGCCATGTTTATGATTTATGATTCTTCTTTAAAGGCTTTTTATGATTTAAGTTAATCATGCCTACCATGTTTTCCCCTTATGTCCTCTTATGATCATGTTTTACTTTTTTATGCATATCCCTCAAACTTTGTACATTCCATGTACGAATGCATACTTGCGCCTACATTTTTTAATATTTGAGGCTATGACGCTTCATCTTTCCCGCTCGTGGCTAGTTTATCGTTCGAGGTTGAAGATGAAATGATTCCTCATGTTCGGAGGACCGTGTCAACCTCACTTTATTTTTATGTATTTAGTTTTCTGATGTTGTATGTCGTGTACGGGTTACGGCCCGACCACTTCTTTGATTTATTATAATGGCTTGTCAAAACTACATGTAGACTTTTGCTCTTAGGTTAAAAAAATTCATTAAAAGAGATTTTATACCTTTGTCTATTATATTGTATATATGTATGTCAAGTGGCTTGTGTAGCGCCTTGTGGGGTCTCATATGCCATTTCACACCTAGGATGTATTTTGGGTCATGATAATTTTGATGCATTCGGCGTTGGTTTGGGTTATGTATTGATGTAGCGGTGCCGACTTATTGCTAATGCATCGAGGTAACTTAATATGCATGAGAACAACTACCCCACTCATAACTTGGAGTTAGCAGCGGTGGTGTTTGCACTTAAGATAAAAAGTCACTACCTATATAGAGTTTGTTGCGAGATCTACACTGATAATAGGAGTCTTCATTATATAATGAGCCCGAGGGTTCTTAATTTGAGGCACCGTCATTAGATTGAGCTCCTAAAGGACTATGACTACTATACTCTCTATTTTCAGGACTAGGCAAATGTAGTAGTGGTTGCCTTGAGCTGGAAAGCAGTGAGTATGGGTATTCAAGACTTCCTGTCCACTATTGAGTGACCTTTAGCTTTGGATATTCAGTCCTTAGCTAATCAGATGATTTAGTTGGATGTGTCAAATTCTAAGAAGGTCTTATTTTATATGGGTGTTCAGTTCTCCTTGTTTGATTTGATCAGTGGTCGTCAGTTTGAGGATGAGGCCACGGTGGCACTTCGAGATCAGGTGTTAATGGGTGATGTCGGTCAGGCTACCTTAGATTTAGATAGGGTGTTGAGGTTTCAGGTCATATTTGTGTTCCAAGAGTTAGGGGTTTGATTTATATAATACATGGTGATGCCCATGATTCTAGATACTCCATCCATCCGGACACCGCGAAGATGTATCGATATTTAAGGTAGCACTACTAGTAAAGCGGCAAGAGGAGAGATATTGCAGACTATGTATCCCATTTCTTGAGTTACTAGTGGGTGGAGGCTGAGTATTTGAGACTTGGTACTGAGTTTCAAAAATTTCCCATTCCAGAGCAGAAATGGGACCACATCACTATGGACTTTGTGGAAAGTTTGCCATGGATTTCTAGAGGTATTGGCAGCATTTAGGTCATTAATGATTGAATAACCAAATCAGCACACTTCCTTCATGTTTAGTCTTTATTCAACACCGAGAGGTTAGTACGTATTTACATTTGAGCGGTGATCCATCCTTATGGGGTGTGAGTCTGTATTATATCAGATCAAGGTGCTTAGTTCACTTGTAGCTTTTAAAAGACCTTTCAAAAAGTGTTGGGAACTCGAATTGACCTTAGTACAGCCTTACACCCACATACAAATAGACAATCAGAGTGTACTATTTAGGTCTTTAAGGATTTGTTGCGGGCTTCAATTTTGGATATTGGTCGTCAATGGGACAAGTTCTTCCTTTGGCGGATTTTGTGTACAATAACACGTACCACTTTAGAATTTAGATCTCCCCTTTTGAGGCTTATATAGTAGGTGTTGTCGCTCTTTGGTTAGTTAGTTTGTGCCAACCGAGCCTAGACCGTGTAATACATAATTGATTCAGGAAGATTTGGACCAGGCAAGGGTGATTCAAGACAACAGCTCAGAGTAGGCACAAGAGTTATGTTGATCGTAGGTGGCAGCCTTTGAGGTTTCAATTGGTGATAGAGCCTTTCTCTGTGTGTCACCCATGAAGGACGTGATGAGATTTGGTAGGCGAGCAAGCTTAGCCCTAGGTATATAGGGCCTTTTAAGATCCTCCGAACAGTTTATAAGGTTGCATATGAGTTGGTTCTACCTCCAGTATTCTAAGCTACCCACCTTGTGTTCCATGTTTTGATGTTGCGTCAGTATATTCCTAATGAGTCTCATGTGCTTCAGTATGATGCAGTAGAGTTAGATGACCGTTTGACCTTTGTGGAGGAGCCAATTGTCATTCTTGCCAAAGATGTGTAGCGGTTGCGTTTGAGATCCATTCATGTAGTTAAGGCCTGTTGGAGAAACTGTCCAGCTGAGGAGGCTTCCTAGGAGACCGAGCATGATATGTGGGAGCAGTTTCCTCACATGTTTGAACTTTTAAGTACTTCTTGACTCTTACTTCCACAGATGAAAGTCCATTTTAGTAATGGATGTTGTAATGACCTCCAGGTCATTACTCTATTTATGCATCTTGTTCATCATATAGAGCATTCCTATAGCAACCTCAAGTCATTTATGACTTGATGGAACTGATAGTTCGGTCACCTGGTAGTTCATTTGGTTTTTATGTGAGATTCAATACATTGAACGGTCATTTTTATCAAAAATTCAAAAAGATGGTCAATACGACTCTCGAGGTGTTTATTTTAATCCAATTCTAACGAATCCATTAGCTCTAAAAGGGTCATTTTAGGCTAGTAACTTGCTCAGCATAACTCTCGAGGTGTTTATTTTGAGTTTGTGTGATTAGACCTTTTAACATTCAAGTTAAGGTCTATGTTTGACTTTATTCAACATTATGAGTAAAAGAGATTGGTTGAGAACTCTCTCAACGTTGTTAGCTCAAGATTGTTAAATTTGGTCTAGAATGACCCATCGTTTGGATTCGGAGGATTGCAGACTAATTTTGAACCCCCTTGTGGATTTCTACTTAAAATAGAGTTGGGGCTAGGATCCACTTTTTGCCGAGATAACATTATATCAGAATTCCAATGGCTCTATTGAGTCCAGAATATCAAATTTGGTTGGGTTACATATCTCGTTTACACGTACGGGGTTCTAAATGAATTCAGAATTCCTTGTTAAAGATTTAAAGCTTGCCAAAACCAGCTGATATGCATCACCCGGTGTAGGCCTAAAATGGCCTTCACATTCGCGAAGATCATGTGATCGTAGGGTCTTGATCGCAGGGCTTGAACTACATTTGTGGGGGCCACATTCGCGTGGTCCATGCCATGATCATAGGAGCCCATTTCCCCTTGGTCGCATTCGATAGTCCCTCACTACAATCATGTAAGACCCTCCATTTTCACAAAGGTCATTTGTGGTTTGTCTTCATTTATAAAGACAGACATGGCCAGCTCCAAGTACAAAGTTGAAATTGCTATTATTTGCTTGATATTACTCAGAAATTGGAGATTTTACCTCTGATGGATCCGTGGAATTTATGGCTACGATGTGGAGTGATCTAAAAGTGTTGGTGGGCCCCCGCTCAAGGTGAAATATTTGTTTTATCTACCATCCCAGTTCTTTAATTTGAGATATTTGTTAATATTTTGCATGTTGTAGTTGTTTGGTGATTCGAGCCCTGAATTGTGTTCAATTATGGAACACAAGCTTACGTCATGGTTTAGGGCCTCTTAATGGAGTCAATTTTGGAAGTTTCAACATGGATCCCATAATTCCCATTTTACTCCAAAATTGGTTCATTTTTGTTTTATGTTTTTGGTATCTAAACGACCAAATTACCGTTGTTATTCAATATTTGATAGTGTGGCAGCGTTCAGAGGTCATTCGTAAAGGGAAAGCTTCTGCCTTGTAAATTGGATCACGCGCGCTCGGCCTATAGGTCTGCTACGACTTCTTTCCTCTTTATATTGAGCTTGAATATATGAATATATGTAGATTAAAGTGAATAAGGGTTGGGTACCTAGTTATTCTTATTTCTCTTCTTAGATACCATGTTTAACGATTGAGTGACATTTGCTTCGGTGTTATTTCCATGCTACCTAAGGCTTATGTGTATTGTGGCATGCTATGTGAACTAATTATGTTATTATTTCTGTAATGATCATGATGGGCCTTAGCCTAGGATTAGACTAGTATTTACCTTAGACTTGCGATCCTTGTAGTCTTGGTTTTCTCAGAATTCGATTTAGATGGAGTAGATCCTTATAGACTGGAGTAGCATACTTGAGTTTGATAGTATGAGCCTTAGTTTAGTTGTTTGTACAACACTTTAGATTTTCTGCCTTCTCTTCATATCTTTGTGGCTCTAATGTGTTACGGAGGTTGTGTGCTTTCTCGGGATTGGGGTGTTTCAGACTTGGGGCCATTTTGTGATTCTATATAAGTGGATGTCATTGCATGGTGTCTTCGAGCCTACTTTAGATCCTCATTAGAGATGGCACACCTCGGGGTTACTCTTACTAGCTAGGCGACTTATGCCTTTTGGAGTGGACTAGCTTGCTAGGCGGCCTTAATATCTGAGATCCTCTTCAAAGTCGACACGCCCCTGGGTAACTCTTGCTAGCTGGACTGGGAGTAGATTGGATGGCTGGGCAGCCTAGATTGATTGTCACTCTTTGTAGCTGGGCTGGGATTTGACTGGATATGATGGTTACTTTAGCTGGGAGCCCGACTTTCAATTCGTGGTACGCTTCTCTTAATAGACTTAGTTATTCTATGTACCTTTTGGGCTTTTGGGGGTCCGTTAGGGTTTTCTTTAAACTTGCACACAAGTGTACCATCTGGATTTATAGGGTCCAGTTAGATTTTGTTTAGATGTACTTAGATTTACTTTTGGTATGCTCGTGTGTTTCCTTTCATGTACGCTTTGACCTCTGTTTGTGTATAGATTCTATATGAAACATATTGATTTTTTCTTTCTTACTCATTCGGCCTATGATTCCTACTTAGTACCTTTGTTTTGTTACTCATACTACACTCAACATCTTTTTCGTGATCCAGATCCTAGTACTAGCTACCAGCGGTGATCATTTGTGCCATATTTTGTAGCTTTGGAGATTGGAGATGAGGGTGAGCACTTGACGTTATGGATTATCTTATCACCTTTTGTATTTATGTTTAGCTAGTCTTTTGCCTTTGAGAAGTCTTTTTGTGGTCCACTTTTCGTACTTGTATTTTCATATTAGACAGCTCTATAATCGTGAGTTCTAGGTTCTAGAGGAATTCTAGTGTATATACATCTTTTGGTTGCTTCCGCTTCCGCCTTATTTATGTTGTTTAGTGTTACTTTTGTTTAGTTATTTCCTCAACTCATTACTTGTCGTTCTGGGTATGTGTTGACTTACCAATCTTTGATTTTTCATTCTTACAATCTCGTTTCAAGTTATTTTTTGTCGAGGGTATATTGAAGAAAATATCTCTACCCCAAAAAGGTAGTGGCAAAGTTTGTGTACATCTTATGATTTTCAAACCCTACTTATGGGATAACACTGGGTATGTTGCTTTTGTTGTTGTGTAATGATATGTCTGAACAATCTCATTTAAATACAATGAGACTTCCATCGGTTTATTGAAAGGAATTCACTCAAGTTCCTAATATGAGAATGAGATTTCCATCCCAATTTAAGAATGAGTGCCGCCGAAGAATGATGCTTTTGTCAGCCTTTATAATCATTCCTTTATTTTTGTCCCAAATCTAATAGCTTTGTTTTTGCTCTCATATCTATGTGTAATATCTATCTCTAATTTTTGTTTCAAATCATTTACAATTAACGAAATACATTTTGTATGTATGTGATGATTAGGATATATTGTATGTATCTTCAACGGCCTATTTGTATATTAACCTCAATATTTTCCTTTTGTGATTTCTACAATTTATTTGTTTTCCAACTTTGTGCGAGCATGAATTGTGAGATTATATAATTAATTAATCTTGCTTGTTGTATTTAATTCCATAGTATGTGTTCAATATGCTCAAAGAACAAAAGAAGAGGAAATAGGATGCCAAGAGGAACAAGAATTCTTTTGGAAAGGACTAGGAGGACTCTTCCAAAAGATATTACATAATAAGCTAAAGCAAAAATTTATTCACGGTACGTAATTAATTCATTAAGCCTCTTACAATTGCTTATGCATTATGTTCGTCATTAGAGAAATCATATAGTGACACCAAGTCATTTATGACTTTTTGAGACTGACAGTTCGTTCACTTGATCGTTTGTTTGGTTTTATGCGAATCTCTATGTTTTAGAGCTTTTAACCTTAAACAGTTGTTTTTGAAAAAAAGTTAAGAAAGATGACCTCAAAATGAAATTTTGACGATTCCATCAGCTCATAAAGGGTCATTTTAGGCTAGTAACATGGTTGGCATGGCTCTTAAGTCTTTTACTACGAATTTGTGAGATTAGGGGTTTTAGCATTTTAACTTCCAAGTGATGGCGTAAGTTTGACCTTGGTCAAAATTCTTGGTCAACATGCTCAGATGATAATTTTGTTGTGTGGTTCACTTCAGAATTTAAATTTTTGTCTACCATGATCCTTTTTGCGGATCCTGAGGCTTCTACACTATTTCCCAGACCTCTTGTGGATTTTGCCTGAAAATAGAGTTCTGGTGTGGTACCAACTTTTTGTCAAGAAAACCTTATATGGAAGTTTTGACTACTCCATTGAGTCTGGAACATTTAATTTGGTAGGGTAGCATATCTCGTTTGGGAGCACAGGGTTCCAAGTGAATCTCAAAAACCCTATTAGAGATTTTGATATTTCTTAAAACTAGTTGATATACATCAGATGGTGCATGCCGAAATGGTCTTTGTATTCATGGGACCTTGGGCCGCATTAGTGGTGCCAAGGCTTCCTGGTAGCCGCATTCACAAGGGCCAGCCGCGTTTGCGAGGTCTGCATTCATAGGGCCCGATCGCGATGATAAGAGTAATTTTGGTCTGTCTTTTTAAATAAAGATAGACCTCTATCAACAGTCCATTCCTATTTTCATTTGGAGATTTATCCTTTATCCTAACTCTATTTTTGGCGATCTGAAGACATGTACATACAAAATTATTGTCATGCCCCGAGCTACCCCCGAGACGCGAACACGGGACCTAGGACCACAAGTGATCCCAAGATAACCCTGCTGGCATGATCATGAGCATACTATAGATAATAAACTGATGCGGAAGCTAAATCATAAATAAATCTGAAAATATAGGGAATACCCATATACTATAACTGAATATATCAAATCTGAGAGTTTAATACAAAAGAAATATCAAACTCAAAATACTAAGCTAAATCTAACTATGTTTGAAATAAGCCTCTAAACTGACTAGAAATGTTGGGACATGCCCCAACTACATCTAGCAAAACTGAAACTAAAAGACTGAAAGCGATAAAGATAAACATGTCACTAGTCCTCGAAGAATGAGGACTCACCACTGATGCTGCTGAACAAGAGATCGGGAACCGATCTAAGCGTGACCTGGATGCTGAGAACCTGAACCTCCATCACGAGAAGATGAAGCACACATATGCATCAGTACTTGAGAGGTACTGAGCATGCAGGATAGAGTAAAGCTGAAATAACATATAAATGAACAAAGCAATAAAGCAATGAAATCATCTGAACATGATATGGATACTGAAATACTGAATACTGAGCTAACTGATGCAATGACCAAATTTATAACATGCTGAGACTGAATACTGACTGTACTAAAATATGGTCAATCCAATAGAGTTTGACTGAACTGTGGGAGCTACTAATAACCGACATAAAACCACATGAGCTAAATGTGGAGTCCGATGTATACGCACCATCGAGAGGACACAATATACCCTGCCAGAGGTATAGAGGCATGCTGGCGTGATCACTAAACTGATGTTGCCCACATAGGGGACTTACACCTACGTGGCTCGTAGTTCTAGGACTATATGGGTACGCTGAACCCAAGTCCAACTCGGTATTATGCTACTCCCAATGAATTAAGTGGTTAATTGGTTATGACTGAATTTCTATAAATACTAGATAGTTCGAAACTGAACATGCAAACTGAGAATGCAACAATTAACCTGATAATGATGCATTCATGAATTGTGACATGTATAACTGAATACTGAAATATCTGACCTAGCATGTGTAATTCAAGAACTAAAGAAATACATAGCTAGGGTTCTGAAATTTATGCGATAAACTGAGCAATAACATGATAATCTGATTTGGAATATTTAAATAACTAATTCATGATGATCTATTGAAATTCTAGAAACCCTAGGTCTGTTCATAATCATGGAATCAAGAATC
>JAJOOR010022332.1:0-38978 GCA_036250505.1 Solanum acaule | reverse complement strand
GTAACGATCGATCAATTCGAGTCCATTCACACACATTATTAATTTACTCACTTGTATGCCTTTCATTTCATGGATTCTCTCTTTTACCCTTCGAAGGCTAACTGTAACGTCCGCCTTTAATGTGATAACTGATTTGGTCGACGTCGGCATTTTGAGAAGGAGTTTGATTCTTTGATGTTCCGACTTAACCACAACATTCTTATTTAGTTCGAAATCTGTGACGATTTGAATGTGAGACCGGTCGAGGATATCAGAATAATAAACATTTAGATCATCGGCTAAAACGTTACCTTTGAAAATTAGGGTTTGTTTTGGTATAGGAATACCTTGATATTTTTGTATCTTCTCTTTTACCTCTAAAATAGTGTCAAAATAGCCAATTTCAATTGCAAATGAACTTTCTTTTGTTGGATAAAAAAACAAATCCATTTTACTTCGATATCACGAATAATAATATCTAAATTATCAAGTAAGTTTTTTGTCGAGAACTGAATTGTATAAAAAAATTTAGTCTGAATTTAGTCAAAACAGAACTTTCACGGTTAAATTTATAAGAAAAAATGGTGAATGAATATTGATATTTTATGGACAGTTATTTATTATTATTTTTTACATTCTGTAAATGTTTTTTTCTATTTTTTTTCTGGTCAAAATATTAAGATCTTTTTAGCCTTCTATGTAATGTCTTTACTTTTTTTATTAGATGATTTTGATTCACCATTTAATAAAATATTCAACATTTTAAGAATATGATTTGTTCATAATTAATAATTAGCATATAAATGGACACTGGTATCACTAAATTATAGTTACTTAATATATGGTTTTACCTTAATTCATCATTTAATTAGCATAAGTATTTTCTTACAGGATCATATCCATTGACTTTTGATATTTATAGAAAAATGATTAAAATTTCATTCTTATAATATGGAAGTTAATTATATGACATGATTAATGCTCTATATTTGATCCGTTTTATGTTTTCTTGATTTTTCATTTGGTGTCTGATACGTTCATTAAAGTTTGACTAATTCAGATTCACGCAAAGTAGGACCATTCGGGAGCCTGCCAAGGATTTCTTGACTCTGTTTTATTTCAGTATAATTAATATTTTTCTTTCTTAGATCAATAAAATTAGGAATTTTTAAACTAGACATTCTTTAAATTAAATCTCATACTTATCCCCTCACCAACATACAAATTGTTAATATACTAAAAATGTTCTTGACAAATTTATGAATTTTTTAGAGCCACACATATTTCTTTAATAGTTGATTACTAATAACAATTGTTTACAAAACAAAGAAGAATAACCAAGAGTTACAACTCAAATTATTATTGAGGGTTATATGTAGTAACTTTTTAAACGTGTGTTGGTTCTATTTAATTATAGATCAGGAAAATAATCAGAGGTCTCATATTTATTCAGACTCTAATATAGTTAGATAAAGAGCATTTGACACCAAGGTGCGAAACAAAAAAAGAAGATCAAGATTAATAATATATATGTTGTGTCTTAATTATCATAAATTGTAATCTTGATCATTGTGTTTTACGACTAAGCTTATTTAGTTTTCAAATAATTAAAATATGTATTTTTTTTATCACATTATATAGTTGACAACTCAAAAAGCAAATGAATAAAAAATTAGCACATATTTTACTATCCATCCATCAAGTTCTTCTTGTGAAGCATATATTCCTGCCATCATAGACAATATAGAAAAATCAAAATATATGAAGAGCGTATAAATTGCATTATATTTCAATAGTCTCAATTTAAACATCTCATCTAAGCTCAGTTTAGGTACCTAAATAGACCGATCTTTTTAAGCCCTTTTGTTGGTGTGGATGATTCAATTTTCAACCCAGAACTTGAAGATTCGGGTAGAGCATCAGATGGTTCCAACAATATCGCACTTGTGCTTAAAGGCTTGACTTGTTGATTCTTCTCTCATTAACTGTTGGTGGAAAGATGACTTCTTTTTCTATGTAAGATAGTACTGATAAAATGGTGTTCATGACATTGGAGCTTCTCCAGGATGACTTTTGTAGTTGAATTCGAAAGAGTCTATCTGACAGCATGCCTTGTATATGGTTAATGGGCAGGAGTTGCTTATGGAAATGGAAATAGGTGTTTCTTAGATTTAATTAAAATATATGTTGGACAGATTTGCAGTATTAGTAAATTAAAAAAATACTAAATTATACTAGTACATTTAAATAAAGGGTAACCACGCAAGTTATGTCAAATATGTGTTCAGTTGTCATGGAAAGCATTTTTTCAATCAGATTTCCATAAATTAAGGCTGATATCGATCCACTATCGTCAATCAGGTCACTTTGAAAGATATACCTGCAATCATGGTGTGGAAAGATATATAGTATTCATCCAACATGTGGAACCACACAAATCAGTTAAATATAAAAGGTGGTTATTTCTTACTCTCATCTATCTATCAATGTATTTGTTTCAATAATAAATAAAGGAAAGTTGATCAAATATCAACACATATCAACGAAAGTAATACTATCAAGTCAATCAAGTATTCACAACATATTAACCACAAGTAGTACAAAGTTATATAGTTTAGAACTGACATTGTCCAACGTAATGTGACTGAGCCTTCAACTATATGATAGCGATATATTTTGTTGTAATGTAATCTATACGGAAAAAATATAATACCGAAGCACTAATGTTGTCTGTCGATGGTATGTTGTGCATTCAAACTCCTTTTTGTCCTTTATAAACTTTTTCTGCTTACATCCTGAACAGTCAAACCCACAAAACTTCTGTAGGTCATTTGAAGTTATAATTTGTGCCTCCACATGGAAAATTCCAATCCATCAAGGAGAACAAAAACATTAAGGTGAAATGTATAGGAAAGAGCTCTTTTGCAATGTGAAAGAACTTAAAAGGAAAGGCACAATAGAAAGATTAACAACCTAAAGGAAAAAGAGCCACTGTAACACCAAAAGCAAAGTTTTGTCAAAAAATGCATGAATTATTTTTGACCAGTTTTTTTCTTTTAACAACTTGTTTACAAGGTAGTTGATGGAAAAAAACACCACAACCATAATGTAATCATTACCACGATGACCATCTAATATTTGACTTCACTAATTTTTCAAAATTATGTGAATAAAAGTAGATATCTAAATCAATCATTTCACAACATCTGTTCATTTACAAGGCTATGAAAAGGCCTTACTCATAGCTAGTTCATAACTTGTTATATGAATACTTCACATGACATTTGTCTTACCATGGAGAGACATAAAGCCGAATTTCAATCCCAGCCAACAAAAAAATACCATTAATCATGTGAAATAAGCAAATTGAACTTAAAATGGTCATGTCAATTATGTGGTCATTATATAGGGTATTTGTTAATTCTAAACAAAATAAAAATTTTAGGACTAAATTGATATATAGATTAAATGACGTATCTGTAAATTTGAATTGACAAGAAATTATAGAGAAGGACCTTCTTTTGTCTTATTGTTTCATGTGCTCCTTTATGTCGCTTCCGCTTCCGTTTTGGTTGTACCTCGTATCCCACTTTTCATTTTGTTGCCCTCTCTTTTCAATAGCAGTTTTATCCACGTTCGATCTGAAGAGAAATTAACTGACACATTACTTAATTTTGAAATAAAAGAACCTGAAGAACATTAAAGTGTGTAATAAACATGAATAACACTTGGACCTTGAAGTCTACAACAATAGTTTAGTAGAAAGAAGAAGAGACTATGCTTATTCAGTAGAGGTCAAATGTCACATACTTTGTAAGACTTTTATAACAGTTTAATGCAGTGTTCGTCCTCAAACATGTTCAGTACTTACGAAAACCTTACAAGTGTTTGAGAAAGTAGACGAAAGGGTATTTTTTTTCTTAATATTTGGTTTTCCCATAAAGAAACCTGCATTTAAACCTTCTGAGTATCCATTTACCTATAAAGAGGCTTACGTAAAGTTCATTTGATGAATCTATGTATTCTTAAGGCTTTTTGTTTCGATTCCTTATTTCCCTTCCGGCTTCATTCATATGTAATCGCAAATATATTATAATAAAAATATATTTATTATACACGTGGGGAAGTCGATTATCAAATTCAGAATCTAATGTAAATGAATTCGTGTCATCAATACTCGTCATTGTTACAAAAAAATTGATATCACAATCAGCTATATGCATAATAGAAAAGCAAGAATAAACAATTAAAAAAACAAAAGAAGCTTAAAATACCAAACAATTTAGAGATATCCAGAAGAATAATAAGGAAAAAGCTAACCTTTTACGACGCCAATTATTTGAAGTTCTTAAATGACTTTCGAAAGATCATACTTGTACCTTGTGAGAATTCTAACAAAAAACTTATCACATATATAATTTGTACGAACAAGAACACATAAATTTATCTTCTATCAAATAAACCAAAATTCTCTGTTTTTTCACAATATGAATAATTTAACAATACAAACTTCTTTTTGCATATTCAATGAAACGAAATGAAACCTTAGTTTGCACACCAAAAATAAATCCTCAAATAAAAAATAAATAAAACAACAACACAATATAATGACAGTTGAGCACATGCATATACAAAAACAACTAAAAGAAGAAGCAAAAGTACAAAACAATAGGATCTAACATTAATTAGCCGATGAACAAAGTGAAAGTAATACCATAATTTTGATTGTTACGAAATTTGATGCCAAACATAAAAAATAATATGCATCAAATAATAAACCACTTACCCATGAAACTTAAGTTCCTATAAAATTCAAGAAAATTAAAAAATCCTAAAATAAACAGAGTAAAAGTGCATAGAAATCCATATCCATACCGATGAATAAATGAAGAAGCTTGAGAATGGAAGGAGAAGAGAACAACAACTGTGGTTGTTTAGAGAAGACAGAGCTTATGTGGTTAAAGTGACAAATATACCCCTCCAAAATTGTTAGATCAGCACGTGTTTAAGGAAATTTTGGAGTAGACAGGTGTTCATTGTAGAAAGGCAAACACTATTAGATCTAATTATAAAAGCCCAAGTTTTAGGTTCAATTTAGATAGCTTTTTGTACAATGTCATATTGATGTGGTCATCCTATTCTTAATGGCTTATATAATAGGGTAATATACTACGATGTTTTTATTCTGGAAAAAGGGCCTAAAATACCCCCATTCATCCACATATTGACTCTCAAATAGGTTCCCAAATATCCCTGCCATCCACATTTGAGTCCAATATTGACCACTTTTATAACGAAATATCATTTAAGTAATTAAATTATAATCAATAGATGGTCCCCACATATTAAAAAAATTAATTTAAATTATAATCTGTAATAAAAGTAGTCAATATCGGACCCAAATGTAGATGATAGGGGTATTTGGGAGCCAATAGGTCGATGACAGGGGTATTTGGGAGCCAATAGTTACATGAATGGTAGTTTTTGTCACGCCCCCAACTTACACCCCGGACGTGACCGACACTCGATAACTATTAATAGTCCCCAAGCGGACCCTTGACCTGACTGACTACTTAGCGAAAGACTTACTCAGGCGATAAAAGGCTTAAAATAGAATTTTTGAACATCTAAACTCAAAGTAAAAAATCAGCTCAAACTATTTGTAAAATACTCAGTAACATCAGTATTATAGTTTGCAAAAATATCTCAAGGAAAAGTAACTACTAAAAGCCTCCTCAACTCTATCAATCTATGAAGCCCCTACTATTAAATAAGGATGTCGGAACAAGACCCACGACATCTCAAAACTACTAACTAGAAAGTAAATGTGAAGTCCTCTAAAATGCAAGAAGGCTCACCAAAAACTAACTGGAGTGTAGAGTGATCTCAACGAAGTGCCTGTTGATGATCCTAAACACTTGTATCTGCATCATAAAAAGATGCAGGTCGAATGACATCGGTAAATTGAATGTATGAGTATGTAATATAGCCGAAGCGAAATAACTAAATGAAAGGACTGCAATAGATATAACATAAACTCAACTAAATGTAAATAATGAAAGGAAGGAAATCATTTAAACTTTGCAAAAATACTTACTCATCTTTGATACTGAACATAATAAGTGATAAAATGAAAATACACTTTTAACTCTATTTGGGAGATTGCTAACCGACAACCATCACTATGAGCCACGTGAGTATACAACGTCTTGTCCACGCTGCTAGAACTTTCCTATATCGTGCTGGGATATAGCACACCTCAACTAAGTGGATCACTAAGCTCTGCCCGAAGGCACTAAGGATTCATCTAAAACATATGATCTTGTATCAATGTTGGCAAAACATGGTTTATGAGAGCTGTGAGTTGTCTGAACTCTCCCCCATATCGGTGCTTAATACTACTCCCAATAACATATACACTTTCTCAAATGTATAAAAACATACTCTTTCTCTGGTTTGAGATAATTGCTCAAACTATCCTCTCTGAAATATCTTTGAAACTCATTGCTCATTTAGAAAATAAGGTATTTTTACATTGAGTAAAAAGGTAAATACTCTGTACTTAATCTTCTTGAAAATTCTTTTAACTTTTCTAAAATAAAGTCTACTCTTTTTCTTCATGTAAAAATGAGACATTTGGGAAACACTTAGTTCCCTTATACTCTTTCTCAAACTGCTCTTTACTTCCTCAAAACTCAGTTTAAACAATAATTTTTTGTTTAAATGATTCTCAATAAAGATTTACATAATACTTAAAAATAGGGTTCATGCTGAAAAATAGTCATGAACAATCAACTCAATAATCACAATACACAATGTACGACAATTCAATGATTATAAATAGGAATTCAATAATCAACAACTCAAGAATTCAGAACTCAATATCAACTCATCTCAAGAATACTGAAATCCTAAGGATAGAACCCTAGATTACTCTCTTACTAATTTGAAAGTAGATATAGGGTGTGAGGACGAACTAGTCCAACACTATGATGACCTTACATACCTGATTATGAAGATTTTAGAATGGAAACTTTGGTGGAAACTTGATTTATCTTGAACTTGAATTCTTGGGGCTTGGTCTTGAGAGAAGAAACACTTTCTTTGTATCTTGAATTTTTGACTTGAAGGTTTTAGGGTTGTTGTTGGAGAAGAGGAACCCTAGGTGACTCTTAAATGAATTTCTAAATACTTGAATGTTTTGATTGATGAAACTAGTTAGTTGAATGATATCCTCTATTAAAACACTCATAAACGACTTAGAATAGGGTTAAAAATGATAGAGGGGAAAGACCAAAACAATCCCAACTTCAAAACTGATGAGGTGCCCAAAATGGGCAGTTTCACGGAGCATTTAAGGCTTCACAGTCTGTGAAACTCTTCACGGGCCATCTAGCTGGTCGTGAAACTTCACCTGCCCGACAATGCTTTACTAAAATGAGCATAACCTTTTACTCTGAGCTTGAAATGAGGCAAACTTGGTGACGTTGGAAAGATGACTCAAATACCTCTAATTTGATAGGTCGTGAGCCACCTAATTCATTTTGACCTGAGAGATATGATTTTTTGAAGTTGACCCAATACTTAAGAAACTAGTGGATGACTTGTACGGACTCCTAAACGAACCGTACAAGTCACCATGGTCTGTCTGGGTTCCCGTCTAGGTGACTCCCACCTTGGCAGCCTTGGACGATCGTCCACCATGCCCTACACGGGCCGTGGACCCCTAAATGGACCGTCTAGGATGCCGTGAAGGGTCCATGATCCATTTTGGGTTCGTGGACTTGCTCGTTACCCACTCTTTAGTCCTTTTCAAAGTCCGAGGTGTTACACAGACGATTGCAATTTTTAAGAGTAAAGTTGTGAGGTGTTAAAAAATAATTCAGGTCTTAGCTTAGAATTTTTTGAGGTGTTACAATATCTCCCCCTTGGGATTATTCGTCAAGAATGATATTATTGACGAATCATACTAAGAGTTTGGAACTGTCTATAGCACAAAAGTCAAGAACGATATTGTTCTGGAAATAGTCACGCTCTATCTAAAGTCATCTTATATGAAACAAAGGAAATCTGGGAATGAAGTAACAATAGGACTATTATGTCTTAGACAATACAACTGTTAATTTTCAAGCCTAACAACACCTCTAAATCATGCCCTCCTTTATGAATACCGCACCTCATTAGCTGCAACTCATAACTACTTCAAGGGTTTATGACTACTATTACCAAGGTCTAAGTTAAATGGTCTGCTCTTACTGAGTTCAAGCCTAATCTCTAAATCGTAAGATGCTAAACATGAGATGGTTATACTAATCTAGACCACAAGATTCGGTTCTATACCTCTATAGGGAATCTTATCCCAAGAATACTTCTCCATATAACCACATTCAACCAACCTTGAACCCATATCAAGAAACACATAATGAATTTGTCTACATGTTAACAACACCACATTCAAGCCTAGTACTATAACCACACCATGAAATTCTATTAAGCAATCCTTCTAAGAATTTCTCATTCTCTCATCATCTCTACTAACTGAAAATTCATGCATTACTAACATGAACCAACTAATTGCTCTCATTTAACTATTTCTCATAGTAAGACTTCATTCATCCTTCCTCCCCTTATATAACCTTAGATAGAATAAGCACACTACTGCTACCAACATAAGAAACATCAACATTTTTCTTCTATCATCACTCAACTACTATCATCAACATCACTCTCTAACTAAAAGGATTTGTGAAAGAGCTTTAGGTCCAAAGATCATAAGCATGATTCATTCGAGAATTCTGATATAAGAATATGCATGACATAACATTATGTTGCTATCCATTGAGAGTAAATCATGAATTTGCGAGACTACACATACTATGAGGCATGAGTGTCTATATGAATAGGTTCATATCATGAGGCTGATATCCATAACTTTATGGAGTAAGATTAATATCAATGAGCTAAAGTCTTTGCTCCTCACTCTAGGAACTGAGCATAAATGTGAATCTTTTTGAAGTGTATGAGCATAAGTCATGAACACAATTCTGATATTAGAGATATCAACATGATGTTGTAACGACTGACTTTGAGGAATACACTAGAGAATGAATGGATTGATATATCTCTAAAACTCTTTTTGAACACATCGCTATCTAATTCTCCACACTTGACTTGGTTTCTCATCTTATCATCTCCCCCTTAGGTTTGAAGCTGACACTTTAAAGCTATGGATCTATTCCATCATCTCTAAACTGGTCTACATTTGCTTTACTTTAATACTCTGAAAAACTTATCTCATGGCTACTGAACTCTCTATATGCAGGTATTAAGATTCCTTATAAGACCTCTTTCTAAGATGCTTCTCTTAACCTCTTCTCATTTCCTTATAAAGCCGCTTAATCTAACTCTTAATAGTCTGATTCCTCCTTCTTATCCCACTAATACAGTCCTTCTAAGTTCATATCAAGATAACTGGAGGAAACTTGAACTATATTGAAGAGGTTTATCCTTGGCTATATATGATTCTTTCTACCAAACTTTAGAGGATAATAAATAATGCTTACATCAACGTACTCCACAGTGACAACTCAAATTTATTATCTAGGCACACATAAAAAATCATTAACGTAATTGGAACCTCCTTTGACTACATACGATCTCAGGTACACCTGTTAATGCTCTTGCTAATCCAATGACTTAGCCACACTCACTTGCTCTTCTCTAAGAGTCATAATACCACACTTGTGCCACTCACACTAATCTAAAGTAAGACCTTAATTTCTCACCTAATTTATGTCAAACTTACCAGATCATATCTCGAATTAACATATCACCCTCATGTTGCCATCCTTTTGATTTAAGAAATACTCGCCCACTAAGATCTCATGACAAGTAGTAAATCTTTATCTCTCAGTCTACGTACTTATAGTTTACTGTCATATTCCATTTCACAACTTGAGTACTATTTACCCATTCACTATACATCGGTACTTAATTAGTTCTATAATTCTCTAAATATCATGGGTTCTCCCTTTAAATCATAAGCCTAGCTAGGTCTATCACCTTATGACTACTCTTCTTTTTTTATCCAACATATATACTTTGTCTTCATTAACTCAATGTTACATCGACATAAACTCCTTTCTAGTTAAAGTATACTCTAACTCATTTTGACTAGTAACTATTAATCTACCTTCTATCATGAAATCTACACAATTCATCACTTCTTAGTATACCCATAAGGAAAAACTACTCATTAATAACTTACTGGGTACATGACTGCAATAACATAATTTGCCTAATCACTATCTTTCTTTCTTAGATTACTATACCTTTGCATGCATTCTTCTAACACTAGGCACTTTTTACTGCTACTGCTTATAACATCGTAACACATACTATCTTTTCGGGTAAAAATACTACCCAAGCTCTAGAATACACTTCCTCATACGAGTATGTAATATAGTTGAAGTGAAATAACTGAATGAAAGGACTGCAATAGATATAACATAAACTCAACTAAATGCAAAGAATTAAAGGAATGAAATCATTTAAACTTTGCACAAGTACTTACTCATCTCTTAAATTCAACATAATAAGTAATATAATGAAAATACACTTTTAACTCTATTTGGGAGATTCTCTAACTGACAACCATCACTATGAGCTATGCGATGATACATCGTCTTGTCCACGCTGCCAGAACTGTCCTATATCATGCCGAGATATAGGGTACCTCAACTGAGTGAATCTCTTAAGCTCTGCCCGAAGACACTAAGGATTCATCTAAAAAGTATGATCATGTACCCATGTTGGCAAGATATGGTTTATGAGGGTTGTGAGTTGTCTGAACTCTCTCCATATCGGTGCTCAATACTACTCCCAATGATATATACTTTTTCTTGAATGTATAAAAATATACTCTTTCTCTAGTTTGAGATAATTGCTCAAACTATCTTCTTAAAAGAGGTAACTGCTCTCAAAATATCTCTGGAACTTACTGCTTATTTAGAAAACAAAGTTTCTCTTTGCTCAATGTTAACATACATTATGGGTTGAGATAATTACTCAAAAGGGGCCTCTTTAAGAGGTAACTGCTCTGTACTTAATCTTTCTAAAAACTCTTTTAACTTTTCTAAAAAAAAGTCTACTTTTTGTCTTCATGTAAAAATGAAACATTTGGGAAATACTTAGTTGCCTTATACTCTTTCTCAAACTACTTTTTACTTCCTCAAAACTAGTTTAAACAATAATGTTTTGTTTAAATATTCTCAATAAAGATTCACTGAATACTCAAAAATAAGATTCATGTTGAAAAACAGTCATGGACAATCAATTCAATAACCACAATGCACAATGTACGATAATTCAATGATTAGAAATAGGAATTCAATAACCAATAGCTCAAGTATTCAGAACATAATATCAACTCATCTCAAGAATACTAGAATTCTAAGGATAGAACCCTAGATTACTTTTGTACTAATTTGAAAGTAGATGTAGGGCATGAGGAAGAACTAGTCCAACACTATGATGACCTTACATACCTGATTATGAAGATTTTAGAATAGAAACTTTGGTGGAGACTTGATTTATCCTGAACTTGAAATCTTGGGACTTGATCTTGAAAGAAGAAACTCTTTGATGAAGTTCTTAGAGTGGAAGAACTTGGAAAAACCTTGGGTGGAAGGATTTTCTTTGTATCCTAGATTTTTGACTTGAAGGATTTAGGGTTCTTGTTGCAGAAGAGGAACTCTAGGTGAGTTTTAAAGGAATTTGTAAATACTTGAATGTTTTGATTGATGAAAACTAGTTAGTTGAATGATATACTCAGTTAAAACACTCAAAAACGACTTAGAATAGGGTTAAAAATGACATAGGGAAAAGACCAAAATGACCCCAACTTTAAAACTGATGAGGTTCCTAAAACGGGCGGTTTCACGGACTGTTAAAGGCTTCACGGTCCGTGAAACTCTTCACGGGCCGTCTAGCCGGTCTTGAAGCTTCACCTGCCCGACAATGCTTCACTAAAACGGGCATAACCTTTTACTTCGGGCTCGAAATGAGGCAAACTTGGTGGTGTTGGAAAGAGGACTCAAAGACCTTTAATTTTATTGGTTTTGGGACACCTAATTCATTTGAACTGAGTGATATGATTATTTGAAGTTGACCCAAAACTTAAAAATCGGTGGGTGACTTGTACAAACCCCTAAATGGACCGTACAAGTCGCCACTGGCCGTCTAGGTTCCAGTCTAGGTGACTCCCACCTTGGCAGCCTTGGACGGTCATCCACCATGCCCTAAACGGTCTGTGGACCCCTAAACAGACCATCGAGGGTGCCGTAAAGGGTCCATGGTTTATTTAGGGTTCTTGGACTTGCATGTTACCCCTCTTTAGTCCTTTTCAAAGTCCGAGGTGTTACACGGACGATTCAAAAATTTAAGAGTAAAGTTGCGAGGTATTATAAAATGATTCTGGTCTTAGCTTGGAAATTTTCGGGGTGTTACATTTTTGTACTATTTCCAATAGTTCGAGGGTATTTTAGGCCCTTTTCCATTTTTTTTTAAAATTTGTAACTCTTAAGCTTAAGTATTTCATTCGACGTAAATTATATATACTTGGTTTCAAAAAATATTCTTATACCTTGAATTTTACAAATGTGATGTCGATGCTCAATAAACCCTTAAGGGTTGTTTGGTTATTGGTTAGAGTTATGCATATATTAGTTATGAATGGTTTAATTATGTTGGGTTTAGTTATGCGGATATTAGTTATGTAGATATTATTCAATTATGCAGAGATTACAATGTGAATCATTAACTATTGAATATTGAATTTGTTGTAAATTAATATATATCATTTACAAATAAATAAGTAAGCAAATAGTATATATTCTCTATCTGTTTGAATAAAAAGTAAAGAAAAAAAATTCTCCCTCTATACTTAACTAGGACTTCTGTTTTTTTTCTTTTTGCTAGTTTATTAATGTTTATAGCTTATAAAAATAAAATACCATTAATATATTTCAAGTACATTATAATATCCTATTTTATGTGATGTAAATATTCTATCAATATGTTGTATATATTGTATATATATATTTTTAATATACCAAATATATGAATTATGTAAAAATTCGTGTCCTCACAAAATAATAAAACATGTTAATTAAATATGTGGAATATATTTAATAATATATAACACTAATACATATATGATTAGCATATGCGCCGTCAAAATATACACAATCTAATTTGTAATATTAATAAAATATTTACATTTGGATTTCAAATGAAAAAAAAAGGTTGTTCGTGTTAAAAAAAAATAAGAAAAAAAGTTAGGGAAACAATATAGTTAGGTAAAGTTCTCGATAAAAAATATTTAATTATAAATCTATAGTGGTAAATATGTAATTTATTATTTTAATACATGTATAGCTAATATCCACTTAACTTATTCCACCTTCTATCCTGCATAACCTATAAATAGATTTTCTCATAAGTTATGTTGATATTCATTATGTAGAACTACAAAAAATGCAACCAAAAACCGTATAAAATTAATACATGAATAACTTTTATGCGACATTTAGAATCTTAGCAACCAAACATGGTATAAGTTATGTTGACTTTTCTACCTAATACAATACTTCTACCAAACATGATAAAACTAATACAACTTTTTATACATTAATAAAATGTACCTTATACAGTAACCAAACGCCCCTTAATTAATTCCTTCCCTTTCTCATCATAATTAGTTTATTAATCTATGATTATTTTGAAAATATTTGCAAATAGTTTTTCTACCTCCATAAGATAGGAATATGATTTTCATATGTCGGTTAATTTGGATAATTTTGCTCCCCTCTTAATTAAAGACACGGAATATCTCGAAAAAAAGCTAAATTAAAAGCAATATACTTGTTGATTTTTGAACCTTTTGAACATCCTATAGAATACAAGTGGACGATGTGGAAACCGACAACACATACAAAACAAGTAAAATAAATTGAAGAAGTAAAACTATGGTTTCAGTTCATCTATGAAATTTACTTGAATAATAAGACATATGTCCATTAAAAAATAATCAAAGATTAAGTAGTCTTGTGTATATGTTGTTGACTATAATGTTAACTCCAAATTATTTTCCTTAGAAGAAGAATTAGAAGAAGAAGAAATCCCAGAAAGTGGCTTGTTGAATGTAGTAGCACTAGCTGATGTTGAGGCATTATCATGATGATAATATGGATACATGTAAACCCAATTAAGAGGCAAAACTCTTTTCATCATGTAATAATTTGGAACAACGCTTGGCACGTTATGATTTTCTTGATTATTTCCTAGTGGAACAATAGCATCATGTGTATCCTCTAATTGATCAAGACGAAGGTCGAAAACACTTGATTTCTTGCGATATTTTCTCTCATTAGCATCCAATAATCTCATGAAGTATTTTTGAGCATGACTAGCAACCTGTGTTGATGTTCTACTAGGCACGAAATCCTTAGCAATCTTAGCCCAATTACCTTTCCCGTGAAAATCCAATCCCTTCAAGAATGCTATCTGTTCATCCTCCGTCCATGGATTTCCTTTCTTGATTCTTCTCTCCGTGCTATCTTTTTTAGACATTGCAACACCAGCAGTAGCAGTAATCTCAACACCAAATAATTTAATACTTTTGCCTTTCTCACTGCACGTTCTTTGATTATGCCCATTCCCACCACACACCGTACAATTCCTTTCCATTGTGCTATTTTTTTTTCTCTTTGAGAGACTAATTTGATTAAATCAAGAACCATAGTGTATATATATAAGGAGTAAAGTTTCCTTTTTTATTCAATGTAAAAGAAAAGCGTGTCTTTTTCACCTTTATGGTAAATAATACTAGTTAGTAATAATGTCATAACATCTTATTTTATTAATATTTTCGAAGCAGATTATGTACTATCGATCAATCCATATAAAAATTAAAATAATCTGTATTAGATTGAAATAAGGAAAACAATTTACTACTACTATTTTACAGATCTTTATTTTACCATCTTATGATATGATTAAGGTTTTGCTCCATCGAGATCTTTGTTATATATTCATATAACAACAAAAGATTTTATTTTTATACGGTATACAAGTTACTTTGCATTTATTACGACCTAGAGAAATAAAGGAAAGTGTCTTTGGAACAAGGAAAATATTTTGAGTTATTTATGGGAAGGAGGTTAAGGATTATCACTGTACCAATTATAATTTACCTTCTTTTTTTTTTACTTTGTTTTAATATCTCAATATATGATAATCAAGAACACGGTGAAGGTAATTTTTTCCACTAAGATTTGATCTGAAAGTAGTTCTGAAAAATTGATCAATAGATCTTGTTTTTTGTAGAGGATTTTATTTGTAATAGTAGACCGACCTTATATGTATATCTATAGGATTTAAGTTATCAATATATATTTAACGTAAAAGGGTAAAAAAATGTTCTTAAATCATATGAAATTGAACAAAAATGTCCTTAATTAATAGATTGATTTAAAAAACGTCCTTATTGTTACTTAAATATAGGTCGAAAATCCATTTTCCTAATAAATATATTAATATTTTTTAAAAATCCGGTAGATCTAGCCTTTTTATGCTGTTCTCTATCTCGAATTTGATTATCCTCAATCTGATGAGCAAGGTTCTCCACTTTCTGGGCGATAGCCGGTATCAAAGATATATCCATATCCCCTACAAGGATATTTCTACTATGCAGTTTCTAATCATTTGTGACTCAAGGCCATCCACATACCGATGAACTCTAGCTTCCATCGTACTGAAAATATCAGGAACATACCTGGCCAATGAGACGAATTTGAAACTGTACTCTCTAACACTCATATTGCGCTGCTTGAGGGCTAAAAGTTGATCAAGTCTGGCCTCTTGAACCTCTCGTGGAAGATAGTGAGCTAAAAAGGCTTCTGAAAAATCCTCTCATTTAGCTGGAGGTGCATTCGATCCCCTAGACCTCTCCCAAGCCTCGAACCACTAAATGGCAACATCCCGCAACCTAAAGGATGCCAACTCTACTAACTCCATGTCTGAGGCATGCATAACTTAAAGAACCATGTAAAGATGATCAATAAACTTCTGAGGGTCCTTATTCGGGTTAGAACCCGTGAATATAGGAGGACTCAAACTAATAAACTCGTGGGCCCTAGATATCTCTAAGCCACATAGTCTATCACTTGTTGATGCCCTTATTTGTTGTTGTTGTGTGGACACCATCTAGGTTAATAGCCGAACCACACTTCTTACATCTTGGTTCTCTGTATCTAGTGGAGGATATGCGGGTCCTGGATTGCCTCCAACTCTCTAAGGTGCTATAGGGGCAGGTGGGGGCAGAGGGTACTGGATCCCCTCTTCTCTCCCCAAGTGCCGGTAGATTAGTAGGAGCTAGAGGCAAATGATCCCTTCTAATCTCCTAGGTGCGGGTCGAGTAAGGTCCACTGGGGTGGGCGACTTACTCTGGACCTTAAGTCGTCTATATGGTTGGGGAGTGCACAACTGGTACCTTCTCTTACATCTACATCGGCTTGCCGATTAGCGGCAGTCAATCTAGTGACAAACATCATTGTAAACATATGTAAAGCATGAGCTAGACTTGAATACCTAAGATTATGCTATATTGCATGATTTCTAAAAATGAAGAACGGTAACTATCCTTAAATTCCATGTAGCCTTTTGGTTATAAGTTGATGCACAACATACATATAAGCAAGACTTTACTAGATACGACCTGTTAACTCCCTGGAACTCTATGTGCTCTAATGCCAAGTTTGTCACACCCCAAATCTAAGGAGGTGAAATAGGCACACGGTGCCACACCTGACCAAGCATATCCGACATAACTCATATAATTATACTCATAAACTACTTGGGCTAATAAGACCAACATATAAACACTTATGCCTAAGTGATAAGGAATGCTGAAAAGGCCAACGAGATCTCTTTTTGGGGATATCTACCCAAAAATCAACCCAACAAGAATATAAACATAAGGCCAACAAGGTCAAAAGAAGGAATGTAAGCTAACAGTAAGGCTGGCATGGCCATACAAAACATACATACCCATACTAAAGGTCTACAAGCCTCTAAGGGTTTCTTTGTATCATATAGTTGGTATAGGCCCCCAATTTACCTAGTAAACTATACATATGAACTACAATTTCAAGCAATAGACTCATGAACTTCAAGAGAAGTAGAGTAATGAGTCCACAATATGGACTCTTTTGGGGATTTATTTTGATATATTTAGTATCCTAAAATGCATATTTTGTCTCAATAACTGATGAAAAGTCTTGAGTTTTAGGTATTTGGAGTTAGAGGCAAAGCATGGGCACTAATGGGCAAAAAGGAACAAGGCAGCTGAAAAGATGAAGAAAAGACGGCATGAGGATCGCCTAAACCATTAGGCGAGTTGCCGAATGGCTATGGTCTCACCTAATGTTCCACTTTGCCAAGCTCTGAAGGAGAAAATCGAGTCGGCGAGATAAATAAGCAGTAGGCGAGTCGCCAAATGATTCCGTGATGCAGTACTCCATCGCCCAACGTTACAGAACTCGAATATGCTGAAGGCCAATGCAGAATGGTGATAAACCAGACCAAAAGGTGGATCGCCGAGTGGATCGGTGATCCCGACTAACAGCGCCGAAGTGGTCCTTCGCAACACACTTTTGACAAACTATAAATACTTGTTTAAATTTTTAGCTTAGTATCAGATTTGTAGGGAATCATATTATTTTCAGTTTTTAGAACTTAGAGTTTTGGAGACATTGTTCCTTGGCTTTGAAGATTTCCATTCCTAAGCAATTGGAAGTGGGTATTGAAGATTCTTCATCTTAGACGTGTTTAAACAAGATATCAATTGTACCCACTCGATGGAAACACTTTTTGGTATCAACTTATATCTCTTTACCATGTCTACCTAAAATCCCAATTCTTGGGGTGTGATTATGTGGATATGGGTTGAATTTACTGTTGGGTATTGCTCTTTTATTATTTATTTGCTGTTTAAAGGTGATTTCGTTCAGTAGTTGTGCCTGAATTTAATGGGGTTGTAGTTGCAAATACAATTTTATCTTCGTGTTTTTAACTTGCTCGAGAGAGAGAGGTTTTAAAACCAAAACTACTGAATCGATAGTCTATGGTTATTGGGTTGTCGTGGGTTATGCTTGAGAGAGTGAATCCTAAACCCTCTCCCACACATTTAGCTTGAGAGAGTTGATGAACTAAGGCGAAGGTTGTGCTTCATTGCCGCATATCGATGTTCGAGAGAAACCAATTTGATTCGGGGTAAATTGTTTGAGAGAAAATTTACCCCCTCTAAAGTCTAGCTTAGTTACCAATTTACAGCGATTTACTATCAAAAACATTTACTCGGTTGTTTATTTTAGCCCATACTCCTATCACATCCCAAAAATCCCGTGTTCATATTCGTATTTCGTATTAATTATTGTTTTAGTTGATAATTGATTACAAAACCCCCTTTGATAATTGACACTTGTGTCACCCTTTAATTTGATATGTTTTTCTTCGTATATGTCTTTAGCTATAATTGACTTGAGCGAAGTTCTTACCTTTCTCTTAATTCTCGATTACAAACCGCTCCCTTGGGACTCAACCCCAACTCACTGGTTAGGTTATATTACTACTCACGATCATTGGCACTTGAACTGGAAGTAGTGTCCTGATACGTGAAATCAAAATGGCTCCGCTGCCGGGGAGTGGTGTTACTTGAGAATTTCTAGTTAAGTTGAATTCTGCTCTTGTTAATTATAGTGATACTTACTTAATTTTTAGTTTTGTTGTTGCTTGTTTGTGTTGAAAACAGGAAGTATGAGCGTAAACGGCAGCAATGGCAGCGAAGTAGGCCATCAAGACGACATCGGAAACCTCAACGATGTCAACGAGCCTCATGCTAATGACCCCTATCTCATGGGGGGTATTGGTGCCATTCGCTTGCCTCCAGCCGAAATGAATGCAATATTTCACATCATGAGTACTATGTTGCAACTCTTGCAACTAAAGGGGATTTTCAGTGGTTTGGCTCATGAGGACCCTCATGAGCATATTAGAAACTTCGTGGATGTGTGCGGACCGTTCTCCTTCAAGAATATCTCCAAAGAGTCGGTCCGGTTGAGGTTGGTCCCATTCTCTTTGATGGGAGAGGCATGCAAGTGGTTGGCTGAATTGCCACGTGAATCAATCATTTCGTGGGAGGAGTTGGTTACCGCATATCAAGCATTATTTTCCCCTCCTTCAAAGATGATGGCTCTTCGTGATAGTATTCAGAGCTTTAAGCATCTAGAAGGTGAGCCAATACACGAAACTTGGCTGCGATTCAAGAAGTTGGTGCTTCAATGCCCAACCCATGGCTTGCCTGATAACGTGTTGCTGCAGTATTTGTACCGGAGTCTTGACTCGGTAAATAAGGGTGTTGCTGATCAACTTTCTCCGGGAGGTTTGATGCAACAACCTTATGTGATAGCGGCTCAGCTCTTGGATGGCATGACTACCATAAATAGGGCGTGGTATACCCGTAAAGACCAGGTCTCCCCTCTTACCTTCCAGCTGACTAAGGAACATATGGATAAGGACCAAGAGAGGGACCAAAACATGGCCAATATCATGACACAACTTGATATTTTGTCTAAAAATGTCATGGGAGCTGGTGCTTGTAGTGTCAATACCATGGATATCGGGTGTGCTAATCCGGATGAGTCCAAGTTTGAAGCTTTGTATAATAAAAAGGTAAATTTCCTAGCCAACCAAGGCGGTGGATATCGTTCAAATTACCCGAGGCAGAGTGGTAACCAAGGTTGGACTAGGGATGAAGGTTGGAAGGATCGAGATCGTGAATGGAGGGACCGTAATCCAAATTGGAAGGATGGGGAGAATGATAGGTATGTGCCTCTCCACGAACGCCAAAAGCCAAAGGATTCAGAAGGTGGTAGGTATGAGGATATGCTATCTCGTATCCTCAACAAAGTTGAAGGGCCAGACTAGATTTTAAAAGAAATGAAAAAAGATGTGTCTACCTTTAGCCAAACCGTCACCTCCCATTCAGTGTCGATCAAGTAGTTGGAGACCCAAATGGGTCATATATCGTCTCATCTCAACCTAAGACAACATGGGGGTTTGCCTAGTGATACTATGGCTAACCCCAAGAATGAAGTTTGAAGGTGGACTTGCGTTGTGCCGCGACGTTAACTAAGGCACTGCTTGGGAGGCAACCCAAGTTTTCTTATTTGTTTATATTTCTTTGTTTGGATTAATGGTGTGTTGGTTGTGCAGGTTAACGTGTGGAAAGTGTTCGGAAAGAGGGAAATTGGTGAGAAAAAGTTCCAGTCGGTGTATCACCGAAAGGGTCGGCAACCCCAACTCAGACCGCCATTGGACTCAAGATAAATTTAACTTGGAGTTTGTAACTTTTAGCGAAAACCAGGAAATTATTGGCGAGTCGTCGACCTTGATATAGTCCGTCGTTTGGATCTCCACATCAACTGAAAGTCCTGTAAAATTCAGTGAGGTAAGTGTCTAGTCGGCGCTTTCCCGAGCGAATTAGCGAGTAAGACTAATGTCTTCGAACGGGAGAAAACTGAATAGTTCTTAAGGCCAAAAGATTATATTTCTCAAGCTCCTTCATTTTCCCTCTTTATCGCTTCACAAACCCACACCTGCACGTTATTCTCTATTTTTTTTGCTTTCTCTAAGTGTTTTAGTCGTTGATTTGTGCTCAGAATTTGGATTACATTGCCGCCTAGCAATTCAATCTCAACTTAATCAGCATGAAAGATTGGTTTTCATAGCCCCGAGTTTGTTTTTGACATTTTGAACTGTTGTGCAAATGATTTTATCGTGTTGTCGTGTGCTGGGCCTCTCTGATAGGATTAGTATGCTTAAATGCCGGCTTTAATTTGAATATCGTGCCTGTGTTTTTATTGTTGAAATCTCGTAGCTCGGTGCATTGAAATCGATTAAAATTATGTGGGGTAGTGCCTGTATGTTATGGGTCTGGTTTGAATTTGAGTTGTGCATAGTTTGATTTTGTTTTCGGGGGTTGTGGGGTTGTATTTGAGAGGTTGGGTTGAAAATAAGCACGTTGGGTCATTTGGTGAGCTGGGTCAAGCTCGCCGAACCACTCGGCGGTTCGCCTAATGTCCTCATCTCACCTTTAATTTCATGCTTTATGTGTTGTTAGATTTTGTAACTTTCGGCAAGAAGCCTGAGGTTGCCGAAGAAACTCAACGACTCGCCGAAAGACTTCTTGATTGCCCTTTGTCTGCACCCCTGAACCCTGCTTGCACTGTACTTTCAGTGAGATGAACCTTGCTCGCCGAATGTTGTTGGTGATTCACTGAAAAGCCTTTCCTATCGCTGACTTGCAGAAACTTTGGAACCAATCCTTTCGGCGTGCCCGATCCAGCTCGCCAAAGTGAGTCGGTGACTCGCCGACTGGTTCGGCGAGTCTGTCTGCAACTAATTTTCTGTGCTTTTGTTTGAAGATTTTGTTAACTTTTTCTTGACGTTTAGTAGATATTGTTATACCAAAAGTTGCTAGGAAAATCATGCCACCCCGAGAGATAAGTGCACTAAATTACAAAATAAATGAAGAGAGATCAAACCCCCCCCCCCCCAAGACGGGAAGACAAGAACCTCCACTTGGAGATAAAGGCAAAGGCAATAGGTCAAATTCTGATATGAAGACTACTCCCCGAGGCCCCTCTATTCCTGCATGGGCCCGGGGATTCTATGCATCTGTGCTGACCTTTTTGGCAGATACACCTGTGGAAACTCCTGGTGGATCTGGCACTACTGTTCTTTTTGAGGTAACTCCGGGCACTGATGCCCAAGTCCAGACTGATGCACCGGGCACTGATGCCCAGACAGATGGAGCGACTGCTTAGACATGATCCCCTCTTTAGCTCCCTCTCTATCTTTTCTTCATTTTGACTTATGGATATTATATTTTTGTTTACATTTGAAGACACATGTTTTTATTTGTGGTAGGGTGAGGCCCACCTTTTATGCGACATTCGTAATTCTTGTTTTGTTTATATATTTGGGCTTTGAGTTAAATTTGTGTTATACACTGCTTTGTGTGGAAGGTTTGAGCTTGTGGCTCCTTGTTTTTAATTGTAAATGATTTTTGACTCTTCCGAAATTTTTTGCCACCTCTTGTTTGTGTTGAATGTGGTTGTTCTGGTGCAAATTTGAGTATCAGTTTGATCAATACCGATGACTTGAGTAGTGCTTATAATCGAACAAACACGAATGTGCGGCTACAAGGAGGCCAATTGAAGGTGCATAGACAATATGTGAACTCTGTGCATCTCGTTGTGACTAGCCAAGTATCGAATTAAGTCTCTTGTAATGAACATTGCACACTAGCGAAAGTGTGGAGTCTAGTTTGACATTGGTGTCAATGCCTTGTGTGATGAGCTTACCGTGAACCATGTGTGATGACACTTAGAATTTGCCCCGTTGGTCCGGTTGACTAAGTGATGCTAATTTCTTGAGATGATCTTAGGAAAAATTAAAGAGTGTGAACCAATTTGAAATTATACCTCTTTTGTAGCTTACCTTGTGAGTGTGTGAACCTCTTTTGAGCACCCGTTGAGCCTTACCCTTTTCTTGGAAGAAGCTTAATGAAAGCTTAACCTTTCTTGATCCATTACCTATAATCCTCATGATTTGTGATTTTTTTTGAATAGCCAACTTAGGCTGAAAGCCTAAGTTGGGGGTGTGGTGAAAAGAGAAGGTAAATCAAGAAAATGCAAAGAAGTCCCTTTCGCCCATGTTTTGAGAAAAATGGAACCCCTCTATATATAAAAAAAAAAAAGAGAAAAGATTGAAAAAGAAAAAGAAAGAAAAAGTGTTGTGGAATAAAGTTGTGAAAATACAAAGAAAATGGGGTTTCCAATGATCCATGGAAGATGAATAAAGAGGTGACTTTTGAGCTTGAATGAAAATGATGAAGAAAGGGAAAGAAGGTGTTGTTCACATCACATTTCATGAGGATTTTAGCCTATAAGCCTAAATGACCATACCTTTACACTCAGCCCCATTACAAGCCTTGAAAAAACCTTTTTGATCTTGAATGAGCTGAAACAAAAGTCGATTGGAAAATAAGGGCAAACCTATGGGTGAATTCATGCATTGTGTTTATCTTTGTGAGTGTGAGTGTTGATCTTGATTCCGAAACTTTAAATGATTGAACCATTGAGTGAATATGGAATCATTCTTTGTGTGAGGGCATTTGATTTCGTTTGTTGAGGTTGCACTTGCATTTGAAGCAAGTATTGTGAGCTTAAGATTCTTTGATAATGGTGAGTCACAACTTAAATCTTTGAGTGCACAATTGATCTTTACACGAGTAAGTTGAGTCTTTTTGTGTGCATTCATGGTTGAGTCTTATGTAGCACTGTTTGAGACATCCTTTTTGAACTGCTAAACTTGAGTTTTACTTGAGGACAAGCAAAAGTTTAAGTTGAGGGTGTTGATGAGTTCACAATTTGGACTCTTTTAGGGCTTTATTTTGATAGATTTAGAGTCCTAAAATGCATATTTTGTCTCAATAACTGATGAAAAGCCTTGAGTTTCAGGTATTTGGAGTTAGAGGCAAAGCAAGGGCACTAATGGGCAAAAAGGAATAAGGCAGCTGAAAATACGAAGAAAAGACGGCCTGAGGATCGCCTAAACAATTAGGCGAGTCGCCGAATGGCTACGGTCTCGCCTAATGTTCTAGTGTGCCAAGCTCTAAAGGAGAAAATCGAGTCGGTGAGATAAAGGAACAGTCGGCAAGTCACCGAATGATTCCGCGATGCAGTACTCTATCGCCCAATGTTACAGAACTCGAATATGCTGAAGGCCAATGCAGAACAACGATAAACCAGACCAAAAGGTGGATCGCCGAGTGGATTAGCGATCCCAATTAACTGCGCCGAAGTGGTCCTTCGCAGCACACTATAAATACTTGTTTAAATTTTTAGCTTAGTATCAAATTTTGTAGCGAATCATATTATTTTTAGTTTTTAGAACTTAGAGTTTTGGAGATATTTTTCCTTAGCTTTGAAGATTTGAAGATTTCCATTCCTAAGCAATTGGAAGTGGGTATTGAAGATTCTTCATCTTAGACGTGTTTAAAGACGATATCAATCGTACCCACTTGATGGAAACACTTTTCGGTATCAATTTCTATCTCTTTACCATGTCTAGCTAAAACCCCAATTCTTGGGGTGTGATTATGTGAATATGGGTTGAATTTACTGCTGAGTATTGCTCTTTGATTGTTTATTTGCTGTTTAAAGGTGATTTCGTTCAGTAGTTGTGTCTGAATTTAATGGGGTTGTAGTTGTAAATACAATTTTATCTTTATGTTTTTGACTTGCCCGAGATTGAGGTTTTAAAACCAAAACTACTGAATCGATAGTCTGTAGTTATTGGGTTATCGTGGGTTTAGCTCGAGAGAGTGAATCCTAAACCCTCTCCCACACATTCAGCTCGAGAGAGTGAATGTACTAAGGTGAAGGTTGTGCTTCATTGCCGTGTATCAGTGTTCGAGAGAAACCGATTCGATTCGGGGTAAATTGTTCGAGAGAAAATTTATCCCCACTAAAGTCTAGCTTAGTTACCAATTTACAATGATTTACTATCAAAAGGATTTACCTGGTTGTTTATTTTAGCCCATACTCCTATCACATCCCAAGAATCCCGTTTCCATATTCGTATTTCGTATTTCGTATTAATTGTTGTTTTAGTTGATAATTGATTACAAAACCCCCTTTGATAATTGACACTTGTGTCACCCTTTAATTTGATATGTTTTTCTTCGTATATGTCTTTAGCTATAATTGACTTGAGCGAAGTTCTTGCTTTTATCTTAATTCTCGATTACAAACCGCTCTCTTGGGACTCCCCCCAACTTACTAGTTGGGTTATATTACTACTCACGATCGTTGGCACTTGAACTGGAAGTAGTGTCCTGATACTTGAAATCATAGAGCTTACCAACAAAATGCAAAATGCGACATTCACCTATTGGAGGGGTCTATTGAAACCTCTACCCGAACCTGCAAGGCTACAACATGAAATGCAGCGCCTCAAATAATGGGGTGTCAGTACAAACAACATGTACCAGTATGTAAGGCATTAATAGAAATATGAAAGACAATAATAGTTATAAAGGAACTTGAGGACCTCATTAGGCATATAACTTGCACTCAACTCTCTAAACATCATATACACAACAAGTTGAAATTTATAGCATAAATGTCTCTCTATCATATGAGTATCGTCATGGGATCAAAGGATTCAGTGTAATAAATGGGGCATCATCAAGAGCCCATTATAATATGACAAATAGGCATCGTACTTTAGACTCTTTATCTCTAAAAGGGTATTAATTTTGAAAGATGTATTTTATTCTCTTTCCATGGGAAAAAAATGATGTCTAGTTTTCTTCTTAATAAAGCAAGCTTCATATTGATTATTGAATCTGATCAATATGTAACTGTGGAAAAGAGTATTTTTGTTGGAAAGAAGTATGCTTGTGATGAGATGTTCAAGTTGAATGTTGAAACGAATAAAATTTCTACTTCTGTTTACATGCTCTCTTATACTAATTTTTGGCATGCTCGTTTATTATATTAATAACACTTATGTTGGAATCATGAGTAGGTTAAAATTAATCCCAGTGATTAAAAATATTTTAAGAAGTGTGAGGCTTGTAGTAAAGACAACATCACTGAAAGGCCTCATTTTCAAGTGAAAAGAAAAAGTAGTTTACATTGATATATGTGAACTTGGAGCTAGAATTTTAACTCGCATAGGAAAGAGATATTTTATCACTTTCATTGAAAGTCCTATGGGCCGTAGAAAGGAAGTTGTAGGATCATGTGTAAGTTTTTGAATTTTCAAGTCCAAGTAAGTTGACCTACGAGTGAACATGATGACCCGTAGTATATTCTATGGGTCGTAGATGGTTCCAGACTTGGTGTAATTTTTGGGCTTGAACTTGGGTTCTACGAGTTACCTCTACGAGCTATCGAAAATCAGGAGGGTCGTAGGAAGGTCTCGTGGAAGCTTCACGGATTTTTTAGGCCCATGGATTTTTGGTGATAGGATTCCAGATTTTTTTTGCGAAATTTTTCATGGACGTCCGTTACGACCTTGTTAATGACGTCAGTTGGTCCCGAGGGGTAAACAAGCGCATTTTCAAGTTCTAACGAACCCCAAAGAAGGAAAAACTAGATTTTTACAAATTTTTGTGTGCTATAGTCCATGGATTTTTAGTAATATAGGATTCCAGAATATTTTTTTGCCAAAATTTTTCATGAACATTCGTTACGACCTTATTAATGGCGTTAGTTGGTCTCGAGGGGCAAACAGACGCATTTTCAAGTTCAAACAAGCGCAAAGCAAGAAAAACTAGATTTTACCAATTTTCGTGTGCTATATAATCCATGGATTCTTGGTGATACAGGATTCTGGAATTTCTTTTGCTGCAATTTTTAATGGACGTCCGTTACAACCTTATTAATGGTGTCGTTAGTCTCGAGGGGCAAACATGCACATTTTCAAGTTCAAACGATTCCTAAAGCAGGAAAAACCAGATTTTACCAATTTTCATGTGTTATAGTCCATGGATTTTTTGTGATAGGATTGCATAATTTTTTTTGCTGAAATATTTCATGAACGTCCGTTACGACCTCATTAATGGCGTCATTTAGTCCAGAGTGGCAAACATGCGCATTTTCAAGTTCAAACGAGCCCCAAATAAGGAAAAATAGATTTTACCAATTTTTGTGTGCAGTCCATGGATTTTTGGTGATATAAGATTCCAGAACTTTTTTTGCCGAATTTTTTCATGGACGCCCGTTAAGACCTTATTAATGGCATTAGTTGGTACAGAGAGGCAAACGGACACATTTTCAAGTTCAGACGATCTCCAAAGCTGGAAAAACTAGATTTTTCTGATTTTCATGTGTTATAGTCTAAGGATTTTTGGTGAAAGGATTCCAGAATTTTTTTACCAAAATTTTTCATGGACGTCTGTTACGATCTTATTAGTGCTGTCAATTGGTCCCGATGAGCAAACGGGCGCATTTTCAAGTTTAAACGCCCCAAAGCAGGAAAAACCAGATTTTACCAATTTTCCTGTGCTATAGTCCATGGATTTTTGGTGATAGGATTCCAAACTTTTTTTGCTGAAATTTTTAATGGACTTCCGTTACGACCTTATTAATGGCATCATTTGGTCCCGAGGGGTAAACATGCACATTTTAAAGTTCACATGATCCCCAAAGCAGGAAAAATATGATTTATCGATTTTCATGTACAGTAGTCTATGGGCTTTTGGTGATAAGGGATTCCAGAATTTTTTTTGCCAAAATTTTTAATGGACGTCCGTTATGATCTTATTAATGGCGTCAGTTGGCTCCGGGGGTAAATGGGCGCATTTTTAAGTTTAAATAAGCCCCAAAGCGGGAAATACCAGATTTTACCAATTTTCGTGTGCTATAGTCAATTCACTTTGGTGATACACGATTCCAATTTTTTTTTGGCCAAAATTTTTCATTGACGTCTGTTACGACCTTGTTAATGGTATCAGTTGGTTCCGAGGGGAAATAGGCACATTTTCAAGTTCAAACGAGCCCTAAAGCAGGTAAAAACCAAATTTTACCTATTTTCGTGTGCTAAATTCCATTGATTTTTGGTGATAGAATTTCAGAGTTATTTTTGCCAAAATTTTTCATGGACGTGCGTTATGACCTTATTAATGGCATTAGTTGGTCCCGAGGGGCAAACATGCGCATTTTCAAGTTCAAACGATCCCTAAAGAAGGAAGAACCAGGTTTTACTGATTTTCGTGTCCTATATAGTTCATGGATTTTTGGTGCTATAGGACTCCAAATTTTTTTCCTGAAATTTTTAATGGACATATGTTACGTACTTTTTATGGTTTCAGCTGGTCCCTAGGGTAAAACGGGTGCATTTTCTTGATCAAACGAACCCCAAAGCAGGAAAAACCAGATTTTACCGATTTTTGTATGCTAAAGTCCATGGATATTTGGTGATACAAGATTCTAGAATATTTTTCGCCGAAATTTTTCATGGTCGTCCGTTACGACCTTATTAATGGCGTCAGTTGATCCCGAGGGGAAAACGGGGACATTTTCAAGTTTAAAGAAGCCCCAAAGCATGAAAAACTAGATTTTACTAATTTTCTTGTGCTATAGTCCATGTATTTTTGGTGATTAAGGATTCCAAAAAATATTTATCGAAATTTTTAATGGACATCTGTTACAACTTTTTTAATGGCGTCAGTTGGTCCCGAGGGTAAATGGGAGCATTTTCAAATTCAAATGAGCTCAAAAGTAGGAAAAACCAGATTTTACTGATTTTCCTGTGCTATAGTCCATGGATTTTTGGTGATAGGATTCCGAACTGTTTTTGCTGAAATTTTTAATAGATTTCCGTTACAAACTTATTAATGGCATCAGTTGGTCCCGAGGGGCAAACATGCGCATTTTAAAGTTCACACGATCCCCAAAGTAGGAAAAACATGATTTATTGATTTTCGTGTGCAACAGCCCATGGATATTTGGTGATAAAGGATTCCAGAATTTTTTTTGCCAAACTTTTTATGGACGTCCGTTATGATCTTATTAATGGCGTCAGTTGGTTCGGGGGGCAAATGGGGGCATTTTCAAGTTGAAATAAGTTCCAAAGCGGGAAATACCAGATTTTGCCAATTTTCGTGTGCTATAGTCAATTCACTTTTGGTGATACATGATTTCAAAAAAAATTTGGCCGAAATTTTTCATGGACGTCTGTTATGACCTTGTTAATGGTATCAGTTGGTCCCGAAGGGAAAACAGGCACATTTTCATATTCAAACGAGCCCTAAAGCAGGAAAAACCAAATTTTACCTATTTTCGTGTGCTAAATTCCACTGATTTTTGGTGATATTCAGAATTTTTTTTGCCAAAATTTTTCATGGACGTCCGTTAGAACCTTATTAATGGCATTAGTTGGTCCCGAGGGGAAAATATGCGCATTTTCAAGTTCAAACGATCCCTAAAGCAGGAAGAACCAAGTTTTACTGATTTTCGTGTCCTATATAGTTCATGGATATTTGGTGATATAGGATTCCAAATTTTTTTCCCAAAATTTTTCATGGACATATGTTATGACCTTTTTATGGTTTCAACTGGTCCCTAGGGGAAAACGGGTGCATTTTCTAGATCAAATGAACCCCAAAGTTGGAAAAACCAGATTTTATCGATTTTTGTGTGCTAAAGTCCATGGATTTTTGGTGATACAAGATTCCAGAATTAATTTTAACCAAATTTTTCATGGATGTTCGCTAAGACCTTTTTATTGGCATCAGTTGGTCCCAATGGGTAAAAAGACGTATTTTCAAGTTAAATCGAGCCCCAAAGCAGGAAAAAACAGTGTTTACCAATTTTCACATGCTATAGTCCATGAATTTTTGGTAAAAAGATTCCAATTTATTTTTTCCAAATTTTTTCATGAATGTCCGTTAAGACCTTATTAATGGCGTTAGTTGATTCCGAGGAGAAAACATGAGCATTTTCAAGTTCAAAAGAGCCCCAAAGCAAGAAAAAACTAGATTTTACCAATTTTTGTGTGCTATTGTCCATGGATTTTTGGTGATACATGATCTCGAAATTTATTTGGCCAAACTATTTCGTGGACGTCCGTAACAACCTTATTAATGGCGTCAGTTGGCCCCGAGGGGAAAACGGATGCATTTTCAAGTTCAAATGATTCCCAAAGCAGGAAAAACTAGATTTTACCGATGTTAGTGTGCTATCGTCCATGGATTTTGGTGATAGGTTTCCAAATTGTTTTTGCCGAAATTTTTCATGGACGTTCATTACTACCGTATAGATGGCGTCAGTTGGTTCCGAGAAGAAAATAAAAGCATTTTTAAGTTCAAACGAGCCCTAAAGCAGGTAAAACTAAATTTTACCGATTTTTGTGTGTTATATTCCATGGATTTTTGGTGATACAAGATTCTAGAATTTTTTTATCAAAACTTTTTTTAGACATTTGCTACAACCTTGTTAATGGCGTCAGTTGGTCCCGAGGGGTAAATGGGTGCATTTTCGAATTACAAAACAAGCCCCAAAGCAGGAAGAACCATATTTTACTGATTTTCGTGTCCTATATAGTCCATAGAGTTTTGGTGATATAGGATTTCGAAATTTGTTTTGCTGAAATTTTTAATGGACGTCTGTTACGACCTTTTTAATGGCTTCAATTGGCCATGAGGGGTAAACGGGTTCATTTTCAAGATCAAATGAGCCTGAAAGAAGGAAAAACTAAATTTTACCGATTTTCGTATGCTATAGTCCAAGGATTTTTGGTGATACAGGATTTCAAAAAAAAAATTTACCAAAATTTTTGTTGACGTCCGTTACAACCTAATTAACGAAGTCAGTTGGTCACTAGGGCAAACAGGCGCATTTTCAAGTTCAAACGAAGCCCAAAGAAGAATTTTTTTTTTTACCGATTTTCATATGCTAGTCCATGGATTTTTGGTGATACTGGCTTTCAATTTTTCTTTTGCTAAAATTTATCAAGGTCGTTCGTTAAAACCTTATTAATGGCGTCAGTTGGTCCCAAGGGTCAAACAAGCGCATTTTCAAGTTCAAACTAGCTCGAAAGCAAAAAAAAAAAACAGATTTTTACCAATTTTTATGTACTATAGTCCTTGGATTTTTGGTGATACAAGATTCTAGATTTTTTTTTGCTGAAATTTTTCATGGACGTCTGTTACGACCTTATTAATGGCGTCAGTTGGTCCCGAGGGCAAACGAGCGCATTTTCAAGTTCAAACGATCTCCAAAGCATGAAAAACAAGATTTTACCAATTTTCTTGTGCTATAGTCCATGGATTTTTGCTGATACATGATTTTGAATTTTTTTTGCCAAAATTTTCATGTACATTCTGTATTACCTTATATGGCGTCAGTTGGTCCCGAGGGTAAACATGCATATTTTCAAGATCAAGCGAGCCCCAAAGAAGAAAAAACCAAATTTTACTGATTTTCGTGTGCTAAATCCATAGATTTTTGGTGATAGAGGATTTCATAATCTTTTTTGTCAAAATTTTTCGTGGACGTTCATTATGACCTTATTAATGGCGTCAGTTGGTCCCGAGGGGTAAACGAGTGCATTTTCAAGTTCAAATGAGAACAAAGCAGAGAAAGCCAGATTATACCAATTTTCAAGTGCTATAGACCATGGATTTTTGGTGATACTGGATTCCAGAATTTTTTTTGCCAAAATTTTTCGTGGATGTCTGTTACGACCTTATTAATGGCGTGAGGTAGTCCCGAGGGGAGAACAGGCGCATTTTCATGTTCAAACGAGCTCCAATGCAGGAAAGACCAATTTTTTTTATTTTTATGTGCTATATTCCATGTATTTTTGGTGATAGTATTCTGGAATCTTTTTGCCGAAACTTTTCATTGACGTCCGTTACGACCTTATTAACGATGGTAATTGGTCCCGAGAAGCAAACTAGCACATTTTCAAGTTCAAACGAGCCCCAAAGCAAGAAAACTTAATTTTATCGATTTTCGTGTGCTATAATTAATGGATTTTTGGTGATCCAAGAAATTTTTTTGCCGAAATTTTTTCCATGGAATTCCGTTACAACCTTATGAATGGTGTTAGTTGGTCATGAGGGGTAATTAGGCGCATTTTGAAGTTCAAACGAGCTCCAAAGCAAGAAGAACCTAATTTTATCGATTTTCGTGTGCTATAGTCCATGGATTTTGGTGATAAAGTTCTAGTATTTTTTTTGCCGAAATTAGGCACCCTTTACGACTTTATTAATGGCGTCAATTGGTCCGAAAGGGTAAATGAGCGCATTTTTAAGTTCAAATGAGCCCAAAGCAGGAAAAACTAGATTTTACTAATTTTCGTGTGCTATATAGTCCATAGATTTTTGGTGATATAGGTTTCTAGAATTTTTTTTGCCGAAAGTTTTCATGAACGTCTGTTAGAACCTTATGAATGGTGTCATTTGATCCAGAGGGGCAAACAAACGCATTTTCAAGTTCATACGAGCCCCAAAGCAGAAAAAACCAGATTTTACCGATTTTCGTGTGCTATTGTCCATGGATTTTTGGTCATTAGAATCCAGATTTTTTTTGCCAAATTTTTTAATCGACATCCGTTAAGACCTTATTAAAGGCGTCAATTGGTCCCGAGTGGCAAACAAACACATTTTCAAGTTCAAATGAGCCCCAAAGTAGAAAAAACCAGATTTTACCATTTTTCGTGTACTATAGTCCATGAATTATTGTTGATAGGATTCCTGAATTTTTTATGCCAAAATTTTCATGTATGTCCGTTACGACCTAATTAATGGTGTCAGATGGTCTCGAGGGCAAACATGAGCATTTTCAAGTTCAAAAGAGCTCTAAATCTGGAAAAATCAAATTTTACTAATTTTCGTGTGCTATATAATCCATTGATTTTTGGTGATACAAGATCCGAAATTTTTTTTTGCACAGATTTTTCATGGATGTCCGTTACGACTTTATTAATGGCGTTAGTTGGTCCCGAGGGGCAAACAGACACATTTTCAAGTTCAAACGAGCCCCAAACCAAGACAAAACCAAATTTTACTGATTTTCATAAGCTATAATCTTTGTATTTTTGGCGATACAATATTCGAGAAATTTTTTTACCCAAATTTTTTCATGGAAGTTTGTTACGACCTTAGTAATGGCATGAGTCCGTCCCGAGGGACAAATGGGCACATTTTCAAGTTCAAACGATTCCCAAGCATGAAATGCCATATTTTACCGATATTTGTGTGCTATAGTCCATAGATTTTTGGTGATAGGATTCTAGAATATTTTTTGCCAAAAATTTTCATGGACTTCTGTTACGACCTTATTAATGGCGTCAGTTGGTCCTTAGGGGTGAACGAGCGCATTTTCAAGTTCAAACGAGCCCCAAAGTAGGAAAAAACATAATTTTTCTTATTTTCGTGAGCTATAGTCAATTCAATTTTGGTGATACAGGATTTGCTGAAAATTTTCATGTATAGTAGTTACGACCTTATTAATGACGTCAGTTGGTCCCGAAAGGCAAACAGGCGCATTTTCAAGTTCAAACGAGCTCCAAAGTAGGAAAAACTCGATTTTATCAATTTTCGTATGTTATAGTCCATGGATTCTTGGTGATAGGTTTCCAGAATTGTTTTTGCCAAATTTTTTCATGTACGTTAGTTACGAGCTTATTAATGACGTCAGTTGGTCTCTAGTGGCAAACGGGCCCATTTTCAAGTTCAAACGAGCTCCAAATCAGGAAAAAAAGCAGATTTTACCAATATTTCGTGTGCTATAGTCAATGGATTTTGGTGAAAGGATTCCACAAATTTTTGCCAAAATTTTCATGGACGTCTGTTACGACCTTATTAATGGCGTCAGTTGGTTCCAAGGAGTAAACAAGAGCATTTTCAAGTTCAAACGAGCCCCAAAGCACAAAAAACTAGATTATACCAATTTTTATGTTCTATAGTCAATGTATTTTTGGTGATAGGATTCTAGAATTTTTTTTGCCGAATATTTTCATGAACGTCTGTTAGGACCTTATTAATGGCGTCAGTTGTTCTTGAGGGAAAAACATGCGCATTTTTCAAGTTCAAATGAGCCCTAATGCATGAAAAACTAGGTTTTATCGATTTTGGTGTGCTAGTCCATTGATTTTTGGTGATACAGGATTGCAGAACTTTTTTTGCCAAATTTTTTCTTAGACGTCTGTTACGACCTTATTAATGGCGTCAGTTGGTCCCATGAGGCAAACAGGCACATTTTTAAGTTCAAACGAGCTGCAAAGCAGGAAAAACTAGATTCAACTTATTTTCTTGTACTATAGTCAATGGATTTTTGGTGATACATGATTACGAAATTTTTTAGGCTGAAATTTTTCATGGACGTCCTTACGACCTTATTAATAACGTCAGTTGACCCCGAGGGGAAAACGAGTGCAATTTGAAGTTTAAATTAGCCCTAAATCAGGAAAAACCAAATTTTACCGATTTTGGTGTGGTATATAGGTCATGGATTTTTGGTGATACAAGATTCTGGAATCTTTTTTGTCCAAATTTTTAGTAGACGTCCGTTACAACCTTATTAATGATGTCAGTTGGTGTCGAGGGGCAAACATGTGCATTTTCAAGTACAAACGAGCCATAAAGTAGGAAAAATTAGATTTTACCGATTTTCGTGTGGTATATAGTCCATGGATTTTTGGTGATGAAAATCCATAATTTTTTTTGCCAAAAGTTTGCATGGATGTCCATTTCGACCTTATTAATGGCGTTAGTTGGTCTCGAGGGGTAAACAAGTGAATTTTTCAAGTTCAAATAAGCCCAAAGCAGAAAAACCAGATTTTACCAATTTTTGTATGCTATGGCCATGGAATTTTAGTGATAAGATTTCAGAATTGTTTTTACTAATATTTTTCATGGACGTCAGTTACGACTTATTTATGGCATCAGTTGGTCCCGATAGGATAACAGGTGCATTTCCAAGTTCAAACGATCCCTAAAGGATGAAAAACTAGATTTTACCGATTTTCGTATGCTATAGTCTATAGATTTTTTGTGATACAAGATTCCTGAATTTTTTTTCCAAAATTTTTCATGAACGTCTGTTATAACCATATTAATGGTGTCAATCATCCTGAAGGGAAAAGGGACACATTTTCAAGTTCAAACGACCCCCAATGCTGGCTAACCCAGATTTTACCAATTTTTGTGTGCTATATTCATGGATTTTTTGTGATAGGATTCTTGAATTCTTTTGCCAAATATTTTTATGGACGTCCGTTACGACCTTATTAATGGTGCTAGTTGGTCCTCATGGGAAAAAGGAAGCATTTTTAAATTCAAACGACCCCCATAGCTGGAAAAAATAGATTTTGTTGATTTTTCGTGTGCATAGTCCATGGAGTTTTTGTGATACAGGATTCCCAATTTTTTTGCTGAAATATATCATGGACGTCCGTTACAACCTTATTAATGACGTCAATTAGTCCCGAGGGGCAACCAAGTGAATTTTCAAGTTCAAACGATCCCCAAAGCACGAAAAACAAGATTTTACCGATTTTCGTGTATAGTCCATGTATTTTTGGTGATATAGGATTCTGAAATTTTTTTTGCGGAAATTCTTCATGGAAGTCCGTTACAACCTTATTAATGGTGTCAATTGGTCCCGAGGGAAAACGGGGGCATTTTGAAGTTCAAACAAGCCCAGGAGAAAGATAAAACCGATTTTATCGATTTTCGTGTGCTATAGTCCATGAATTTTTGGTGATACAGGATTTCAGAACTTTTTTGCCGAATTCTTTCATGGACGTGCTAATGACCTTATAATGGAGTTAGTTGGTTTTGAGGGGAAAACGAGCCCATTTTAAAGTTCAAACAAGATTTAAAGGAGGAAAAACCAAATTTTATGAATTTTCGTGTGCTATAGTTCATGGATTTTTTGTGATACAGGATTCCAAAAATTGTTTTGCCAAAATTATTCATGGACGTTCGTTACAACCTTATTAATGGCATTAGTTGGTCGCGAAGGGAAATCGGGAACATTTTCAAGTTTAAACGAGCTCCAAAGAAGGAATAACTAGATTTAACCAATTTTCGTGTGCTATAGTCCTTGAATTTTTGGTGATACAAGATTCCGAATTTTATTTGCCAAAATTTTTCATGGACGTCCGTTACGACCTTATTAATGGCGTCATTTGTTCCCGAGGGGAAAACTGACACATTTTCAAGTTCAAACGAGCCCCAAAGCAGGAAAATCAAGATGTTTTTGATTTTTGTGTGCTATAGTCCATGGATTTTTGGTGATACAAGATACCATAATTTTTTTTTCCAAAACCTTTCATGGACGTCCGTTACAACCTTATTAATAGCGTTAGTTGGTTCCGAGGGGCAAACAAGAGCATTTTCAAATTCAAACGAACCCTAGAGCAGAAAAAACCAGATTTTACCATTTTCGTGTGGTACAGTCCATGGATTTATGGTAATAAGATTCTAGAATTTTTTTTGGCCAAAATCTTTTATGGACGTCCTTTACAACCTTATTAATGACATCAGTTAGTCTCGAGGGGAAAACGGAAGCATTTTCAAGTTCAAACGAACCCCAAATAAGGAAAAATGAGATTTTATCGATTTTCGTGTGCTATACTCTATAGATTTTTGGTGATACAAGATTCTTGAATTTTTTTTGCCGAAATTTTTCATGGACGTCTGTTAAGACCTTATTAATGGTGTCAGTCGTCCCGAGGGTCAAAGGGGCGCATTTTCAAGTTCAAACAATCCCCAAAGCAGGAAAAATCAGATTTTACTAATTTTTGTGTGCTATAGTTAATAGATTTTTTGTGAATGGATTCTGGAAGTTTGTTGCGAAATTTTCCATGGACTTTCGTTACGACCTTATGAATGACGTTAGTTTGTCCCGAGGGCCAAACAGGGGAACTTTCAAGTTCAAACGATCCCCAAAGTAGGAATAACCAGATTTAACTGATTCTATGTGTTATAGTCCATGGATTTTTTGTCATACAGGATTACATATTTTTTTTGCCGATATTTTTCATGGACGTCTGTTACGACCTTATTAATGGCGTCATTTGGTCCTGAGGGGCAAGCAGCAGCCGCATTTTCAAATTCAAAAGAGCCCTAAAGCAGGAAAAATAAGATTTTACTGATTTTCGTATGCTATAGTCTATAGAGTTTTGGTGATACAAGATTCTAGAATTTTTCTTCCGAAAGTTTTCATGGAAGTCTGTTACAACCTTATTAATGGCCTTAGTTGGTCCCGAGGGTAAACAGGTGCATTTTCAAATTCAAACGAGCCCTGAACCAGGAAAAACCAAATTTTACCGATTTTCGTGTGCTATAGTCCATGGATTTTTGGTGATAGGATTCTAGATTTTTTTTCCAAAATTTTTCATTGATGTCTGTTACGACCTTATTAATGGCATCATTTGGTCCCGAGGGAAAAAAATGGCGCAGTTTCATGTTCAAACAAGCCCTAAAGGAGGAAAAACTAGATTTTACCGATTTTCGTGTATGAATTTTAGGTGATACAAGATTCCTGAAGCTATTTTACCAAAACTTTTCATGGACATCTGTTACGACCTTATTAATGGCGTCAGTCGTCCCGAGGGGCAAATGGGTACATTTTCAAGTACAAACGAGCCCGAAAGTAGGAAAAAATAGATTTTACCAATTTTCGTATGCTATAGTTCATATATTTTTGGTTATAGGATTTGGGAATTATTTTTGCCGAATATTTTCATGGACGTCCATTGCGACCTTATTAATGGCGTTAGTTGGTCCCGAGGGGCAAGCAAGGACATTTTCAAGTGCAAACGAGCCCCAAAGTAGGAAGAAACATATTTTATCGATTTTCGTATGATATAGTGTAACATCTCGCAATTTGAAATAGCTAGGAAGATGCTAAGAACTTGAAATAATCGTTTTTGGAAATAGTGACAAATCTGGAAATTTGTAAGTTAGGAAAAGTGAGTTTTTGGTCAACTTCAAACGGCCATAACTCCTAGCTCAGGATGAGTTAGGTGTACTTACAGATATGGTTGGGAATCTCTTGGAATGATATTTCCAACGCTGCCGAGTTTGCACGATTCCGAATTCGTATGAGTAAGTTAGGCCCTTTAGAAGTTGGGCGGTTGGAATAAGGAAAGTCTAATTCGGATTTTGGAAGGGTAATTTAGTCTTTTCCTTGCACTATTATTTTAATCCGTTTTAGGAGTTTAATATGGGTCAAATCAGATTTTAGTCAGTTTTAGAAATTGGAAATTTACACTAGGGCTTGAAGAAAGGAGAAAAGAGGAGAAAGGAGAAGAAGAAGCAAGATTCGTCGACTTCGTCAAGGATAGCTTATGGATTTCGTTGGGGGTGATCCCTACAAGGTATGTGAGATCACATAGCGTTGGGTTAGTTCGCCCACTCGCCAAACATGATTCAATTCAGCGAATTTAAGTCTTTGAAAGTGAAGTTCTTGATGAACATTGTTGAGAGTTTTGTTGAATTTCTTGTGGGTTGTGTTGTTGAAGTTCTTCCGATTTGATTCACATATTCGGGTGTAATTTCGGTTTGAATCCATCATATATTGAGGGTGTAAATGATTCTAAGTGTTTGGGGAAAGAACCATTAGAGTTTAGAGGGTTTAGAGATGAAAAACGGAGAAGAAAAGTCGTCAAACACCTGGGTATAGGGGTGGGGCGTCGCACCAGCCAGCGCCCCCGAAAAGGGTCCCTGAATATTCAGCCTTGGGGCGCCGCGCCAGCCAGTGCGCTCCAGACTAGTCCCTGAATGCTGAGGGCTGGCGCCCCGCGCCTCTCAGAGCGCCAGGGACGCTAGTTCTCCCCATTCGCTCCCTACCTTTTTGTACTTGTTCCTTAGCAATGTACATATGTTTTCTAGTTGATTCCAACACTCTAAGGTACATCTAAACATTATGAAATCATCCAATACATGAGATAATGAACCTTGAATCCATAATCCAATTCAAGGAAAGTTAGGATCAAAGTCAAGAGAAGTTAAAAGTCAAGTCTAGAAGTTAAGAAGCAAGTCAAAGCAAAGTTTTTAAAGTTTTCAAAAGTCTTTAACAAACGTTTTAACCTTGTTTTAAGACTTATGTTTCAAGTTAAGCAAAGAGTAAAGAGTTGAGTTCATTTCTCAAAAAGTTATAAGGGAACTAAGTATTCCCAAAGAGTTATAAATATTTTCACATTTGAGCAAGAAAAGGGAACATCGATTCCAAGAGAGCTTTTAAGCTAAGTTTTGAGTAATTATCTCAAACCAAAGAAAGAAGATTGTTTTTAAAACATATGAGCTAAGTATATTTTTGGGAGTAGTATTGAGCACCGATATG
>JAJOOR010022331.1:0-34474 GCA_036250505.1 Solanum acaule | reverse complement strand
TAAATGAGCTTGACTTTTGTTCTATGATGTCATTTTGAAATGGTTTGCCCTTAGTCCCTATTTCCCGTTAATTAATGTTGAATGTACTTCCGCGACCGATGAAGTGTGATGACAAGTTTGAGAGGCTTGTCTGGGGTTCCTTCGGGTTCCTCATTCGCCATGTCACGTCTAAGCCCTAGGCTTGGGTCGTGACAAATAATTTGTTTAGTAAGACATACTTAAGTACAATTTATTTACACTTAATACGTAACTCTCAATAAATATTCTCTACCAAATATATTTAGTTCGATACAAGGTTAATGGGTGCTCGAGCACCATTAAGGGTTTATGTGGGTCTACCCTAGATAACAACTTTATAATATCTAGAAGGATGGTTGAACCTTCAAATTTAAAAGCATTCTGATTTGATTTACAATTCGTGTTTTCTATAAAATGTCACTAACAGTTACAATTTATATCAAGAGTTGATTACAACGTGTGTGTCATGATAATTAGGTTGGTCGTTAGTAATGGGTCGATTTCCCACCTTGAGGATTAAGCAGTGTGCAATTCAAGATACTAATTAGTATACTATTTTTAACACCCCTAATTCGAGAAAGAGCCAAATGGAAGATTTTCATAATTTTAGGAGCCACCGACGGAGGCCAACCACGGCCCGTGGATGGGACCACGGACCGTAGGTGTGGTCAGTGGGTTTGCAATCCAAAAAGTTGTCAAGGGTCATAAAACCACGTCCTGACCAATAGACTGTCGATCGGACCATGGTCTGTGGTTAAGGGTCCGTAGTTCATGACCCAAGTTCCAACTCTCTGACGGCAGACGACAGACCAGCAGGAAGGACCGTCAATCAAACCACGGTCTGTCAATTACGGTCCGTAGGTCATGGGTCGGCAATTAGCTGAGGGGTAATTGGGTATTTTTCTAATTATTTTATTCCTAAACTACGTGTTATTTGTAACACCTAGGATTTGAGAAAAAGGAAAATAACATCTTTTGCGAAGTTGTAAGTGCCAACCACGGAGGCCATTCACGGCCCGTGGATAGGACCACGGACCGTAGGTGAGGTCCGTGGACTAGTCACTCGGGATTTTTCAAAACTCCAGAACCACGGCTTGACCTACGGACCGTCAATCAGACCACAGTCCCTGGTTGAGGGTCTGTGGTTCAAGACCCTAGTTCCAAATCTCTGAGCTAGACGACGGACAACCAGGACAGAGCGTCGATCATACCACGGTCCGTAAGTCGTGGGTCAACTTTTAGCTTAGGGGTAATTGGATCTTTTCCCTATTATTTATCCCTAAACTACGCCATTTTACTCAATTTTAGCCTAATATTCTAGTCAGATATTACCCTAAACAATTATTCACCAAAATTCACCAAAACTTAGAGCAAAAAGATGAGAAATACTCGACCAATCCCTCAAGAACAAGCAGTAGATTTTCTTCAGTTCAGCCCTAATATCCAAAGAGATTTCTCCGTGAATTTCGTCACCAGGTATGTGGAATTTCACTAGTGGATTCCTTTCATCCACTAGGTCCCTAAAATTTAGTCAGATTCTTGATTCTCTATATCATGTTTAGACCTAGGGTTTCTAAAACCTTTGATAATTGTTGTGACTTAGCTGTTGTAGTATCCTAAATCGAAATAGCTTATTTCTTGGAAAGATTGCTTAGTTCCTTGCATGAAACTAAAAACCCTAGTTGTATAAATTCTTTTATTTCATGAATTATACTGCTAGGTCATTTAAATATATAACCATGCTTTAGTTTTCAAATGTGCATTGTCAGTAATTAAATGTTGCATTCTCAGATTTGCATGTCAGAATATTGAGCTATCTAGTATTTCAGTTATGTTGTGTCATACACATTTCCAGCTGGGAGTAGGCTTAGCACCGAGTTGGACTAGGGTTTAGCGTACCCTCATAGTCTCAGAAATACGTGTCCCAGTAGGAGTATAAGTCCCCTCAGTGGGAATCCGATTTAGTGATCATGCTAGTCATGCCTTTATACCCTTGACAAGGTATATTGGGTCCTCTCGATGGGGCGTATGCATCGGACTACGCATTTAGCTAATGTGGCTTTATGTCGGTTAATAGTAGCTCCCATAGTCAAACTCTAGAGCATTTGACCTGGTTTTCAGTTTACATTCTAGTATTCAGTCTCAACATGTTATGTCCTTGATTAGTACTTGGTCATTGCATTCAGCTCAGTTTTCAGTTATGATTCAGTATTTATTCTGTTCAGATTCTATCATTGCTCGGTTATGCTTTGTTCAGCCTATATATTTGTGTAGCTATTATCTATATCTTGCATGCTCAGTACATTCCAAGTACTGACGCATAATCTGCGTTACATCCTTTCATGATGTAGGTTTAAGTACTTAGCATCTAGATCATGCATATTTCGATTCTCAATCCGCATTCATCAGCTTCAGTGGTGAGTCATAATACATAAGGACAATAGACATGCATTTCGTTTTTAGTCTTTTATTTTGTTTCAAGTTTTTCTAGAGTTAGCTGGAGGCATGCCCCAACAATTCTAGTCAGTTAGAGGCTTTTCAGACATAGTAATAGAATCAACTTGACTTGTTAAGTTTATCTTTTAGTCGTATTGAACTCTAAGTAAAGTTTAATATATTCATATTAGTTGGGTATTCCCCACTTTCAGTCATACACTCTTTTAGATTCCGCATAGTATATGGTTTACGCAGTATTGTTATTGTATGCTTATGATATGCCAGACACAGGGTTATATTGGGGTCACTCGTGATCTAGGTCTCGTGTTACGTAAAAAAGGGGGCCTCGGGGTGTGACAAACTTGGTATCAAAGCATTAGGTTCAAGAGTACTAGGATGTTTGAAGCTAGTGAACATAATATTGAATGAAATCATTCAAAAGTGCATCCACACCGATCAAAGGATCATTCAAAAGTGTAGCCACGCTAATTTCTTCTTGCAATACAAACACTAATCACAATGCTCATCGTGAGTACTATCCAAGACATCAATATTGAATACAATAGATCATTGGATAATTATCAATGAAAACACAAGCATTACAAAGACTCATAGGGAAATGAACACAAGAGACAAAATTTTGCCCAAACCATAAAACAAAGAAACTAAAATACTACAATTATCAAAAAGTAAAACATAAAATAACAAAATACAATCAAAAGAAGAATATTGGCCATTTTCCCTCACCCCAACAAAAAATTAAAGCAGTGTGCTCAATGTAGAATGAAATAATATTAGTATGGGAGGAGAGACAAAAAGTCCCCCTAACAAGCTATGCCTTTGGAGTGCTACAATCTTGAGTCTCAAGAGGAGTGGCATCATCCAATGAATAAATGCCCGACAAAATAATCATAGGAGGCATCAAATTAGGCTCGACTAGGGGTTCCCAACACATCAATGGGAGGAACGATGGAGTCTGAAGATACCTCATGGGTGCCAACTTTGAAGGTCTCCTCACGGGAACTCCCCATCGTCATTAACACTACAATATCCTCCAAATTCTGCAACTCTATTAGGGTCATAGCCATCTACTTCTCATTATCTACTGTCTATATCTCCTCTTCGTCTGTTTCTTTAGATGAATCAGCATCAACATCACCCACAAATCCTTCTTCATAATCATCATCATTAACAACATCACCAGTAGCACCAACAATATTACCACCGACACTCAACTACTCAGCCACACTCGGAGGAGGCTCAATAATAGGCACAAAAGTAGGCACATACTTAGGCACACTGGGGAAGAGAACCTCACCTCATAGCATCGAAATATCTGTGGACTTCATTTGGTCCACATCAACCTTAAGACTGTCTATCTCAGTCCTCAATGTAGTCAAAGTATCAGAACTATCCTCCTACTTCTCCCAGGCATCTATCCTATATGTTATTTTATCTAACCTCTCACCATGCAACACTAGGTTGGCCTCACAATGGCCAACCTAACTATCTTATGTAGCCTCAATCTCCAGATCAGTCAGCTTGGGCTTAACTTTCTCAACCCTACTTGCCCTTATATCCGTAGACAAGGTAAGGTTGGTCATTTAATAAATTATGGCTAGGTTAAAGAGTGTCGAGAGACACCAGTAGGGGTAGGTGCAGTAGTTGAAGTGGAAGTAGATGGTATAGAGGTAGGCTTGGGTGTAACTAAAGGTGACACAGAAGGAGTGGATGGAGTGGCCTCAGCCTCAAAAGCGACAAGATCAATTTATAGGTGGAGCATCTGGTGGTGGTGGCTTTCTCTAAGCCGCGTCATCTCGTTAGTAGTCATCCTCAATCCTCCGGATGTCAATAGAGGAGGCGGAGGTAATACTCAAATTAGTCCATTTCCTAAAAGAAACTCCCGCATCTTTACATATATGTGTAATCAAGATAGGGAATGGGATGGAAGTCTGTTGTAGTATAGCACTCATCAATATCTCATCCATAATAATTGACCCCGCATTAATGTTCTCCATGTAAATATTTGTGACAACTAAGATGACCTTTGGGTGAGGAAGGATTGATTCATTTTTTTAAGGCATGATATTGCTTCTTATTAATCTAAACCAATATTTAGCTCCAAAGTTCATGTCCTTCTTTTCGATCTTCACTCCATTAGCCATCCATGGAGGAGAAGCATCAGAAATATGAGGTACTAGACAACCCTTTAATGAGTCAAGGTTGTGTTGCATCCCTTGTGTGAAGTTCTCAACCTGATTTTCCTAAGTGCCTAGGGCAGTGTTTATTGCACATGTATGTATTGTAGCATCTTTCCACTCACTTTCATTTCTTTCAAGTGCTAACAAATTGTGACCTTCCTTGTCTTGGGCAAGGCTTTTGAATAGGCCGGATAGATTTCTCATACCCAAGATGGGACATAGGGAGGTAGAAGTCGTGTGAACCTATTAAACCTATGGAACTATATTGTTTCCTAGATATTTGGGTAGTCCCGCATACCTCTATTATGGAGAGTTATCCCTCTTCAAGAATTGTCCGTTCTCCAGCATTTGAGTCTATTGAAGGCCCTTAGAGCAATGATCGGGAGAGCACAAGAGGCATGGGATAAGGCCCAAGGATGTTGAATCAACTTGGACCTGATGTCCCTTCTTTTTCTAGCAACCACCTTCTTTGGTTGCTCACTCACACGCATAGAGGAGAACAAAGTGGTTTGATGTTGGCATGAAGCCTCAGATGGGTCGTTAATGTAGATCTTCTTATTCGTCTTAAATGAAGGAGCAGGAGGATACTCTCTGTTTGACTCAAAGTTAGAGGCAACGACTAGGTTTTCCTTTAGTTCTTTGTCATATCCTGCAAGGCGCTAGTATTCAAACAGAAATTTGGTGAAAGTTAATTAAAATTAAATCCAAAAGACACACAATTCAATTTTTTTTAAGGCTCGCCTACTGGAGGGCGATTTGCATAGTAGGTTAGGCGACCTCGCCGAAGTTCACACTCCCAATTTATAAGAACTAAGGCATGATGGGCAGAGTCATCTCCAACTTGACGATTTACTAAATTTGTTTTGGCAGTCTAAGACAAGTCCAGCGAAAGAGACAGTACAAAAAAATAGACAAAAACGCGATGTCCACTCCCACTTGGCGATATACCTAGTGAGTTTCAGTGAGCTAAGACAAGCCCGTCGAATGGAACAATACCCAACTCACAAATCCGAACAAAGAAAGCGGTCTAGGTCTTATTCGGTGATTCACCTAACTAACTTGGCGAGCTTAGAGAAGCTAACCGAACAAGTAGTTTCAGTCCAATGCCTATTTTTACAAATTCAACCACAATACGCAACAATACCTAATTCTCCATCTGTTTTACAATTTATCCAAATGTTTTTCTACCCATGGGCATTTAGAATACCCCAAACATGACAAAGTATTACCCAAAATGATGTTTTTCCGTTAATAAAGTCGTCGCTCTACCTATCATTGGGAAAAATCAGGTAATAAGGACATCACCAGGCTAATCAGACTTCACCCATACCTAATTTAACCAAGACCTTTGGGCAAAAAATAAACTATCTATCTCATGGGCACAATTCAATATGATTTATTTAACCATACAAATTAAACAACAATGTACTTCAAATGGCACACATCCCATATATAAACAACAATTTCTAGCACTAACGATAAGATAGAACTCAAAAACCAACCTCAAAGATAGGATCAAAGTACAAAATTGAGGGAACTAGGGTTGGGATCGAGATGCAAGCAATCCAATGCATTTCTAGCAAGTGAAAAAACACAACAGAGGCACACAAACAATAAAATATGAGAATTGGATGTTTAGTAGGGTAATAACCACAAAGAGAAGAAAGGGTTTCTTTTCTAACTTGAAATGACTTTTGGCTTATTTAACTTAGACCCACTCGGCAGACTATAACTAACGTCGCCGAATGCATTTGGTTAATCACCAAAGGAGATAAAGCTCGCAAATGAGGTTTGAATGGATATCAAACCTCGAGATTGATTTGGTGAACTCTATGGAGTTCAATTAGTGTACTTCAATTGTAACACCCCAGATTCAAAAGAGGTCACCATATTAGATTTCAGCAGTTCCAGGTGCCATCCACACTGGCCAACCACGGCCCGTGGGTTGGACCATGGATCGTAGGTGGGCCCGTGGAATGGTCATTCAAAAATTATCCTGGGTAGAAACCATGATTGTACTTACGGATCGTAGGTGGGTCCATGGTCCGTGGTCCAAGGTCTGTAGATAGGCCAAAAGTCTCTGACCACCAGCCACGGTCCACTATGATGGACCGTAGGTCAGACGACGGTCCATCGGTTGGTAGGACGGTGATAGCTTACAGTTAATTCAAAAGTAGTTGGGTCTTTTCCTAATTAATTAGTTCATATACTATGTCATTGTGCCTAAGTTTAGGACCCCTATATAAGTCTTTTTAGCCCCAAATTCATCCCATTTAATTCATTCTTCCAATTTTACAAAAGAAAACCAAATTTCCCTTCAAATATTCCCTTTCTAGAAACATGAAGAAGAAGAAGAAGAAGATTCCACCTAGGGTTTCAAGCTAAGGTCTCAATTCCTCCAATGAAGAAACGTAGTTGGACTTGAGGTATGGTAGTTTTCATTCATGGAGTCCCCAAATTCTTCTATTTCAAAAGGTAGAATTCCCCAATTAGCTAAGGTTTTCTTCAATCACTATGGGTTCTTTTGATTATTGATCTTAATGATTGAATTATGTTTTCATATGCATGAATTGATAATTTTTTATGCTTTTATGATGTTTCCCCTATGAACCCATGAAAACCCTCATGTTTTCCAAATTGTGATCATATGTGGGTTATTGATTATGAAAGATGAGTTTTATGAATCAATGTATGAAGTGATTGAATCACATGAATATATGATATAATCCCTATCTATTCCTTGAATTCTAGATTTGGTGATCGAAAGTAAGCTTTGAACCTTAAAAGGGCAGAGTATGAGTTATGCATGATCTTAAGAAACCTATGTAAATGTTTAAGCTTGCTTTGAAGATAAAGTGTGAATAATGATATTTGATGTGGTGTTGTGAAATATTATTCTCATAAACACATACTAGCATAATGTGAAATGTTTTCTCACATAATATGGACTCTTAGATTGAAATGGCATTCTCACCTAATTGAATCAAAGAGTAAGAGCTATCCTAATAATTAAGTTGGCTCGAGCCGTGACGGCCCAAGCCAATAGAGGGGTGGCAGTCCCTGTGAAACTCAAATGTGGGTATGGCAGCTTCAAGAGTGAGGGACTTTACAAGGATTAACCCTCTGTAATTATATGGCTCTAAAGTTGAGAAAGATCCTCAAGAGTTTATTGATGAGGTCTATAAGGTACTTGTTATAATGGGGTGACTACGGTAAAGAAGGTGGAATTGTCCACATATCAATTGAAAGGTGTTGCTAAAGTGTGGTACAACCAATGGAAGGGAGCAAGACCTGTAGGAGGGGGTCCCATAGAATGGGAAGGGTTTAAATATTGTTTTCTTGATAGGTTCTTTCCCCTTGAGATGAGCATGAGGGAATATTCTCTAAAGTTCACTCAATTGTCTAAGTATGATCCAACAATGGTTGCTGATTTTAGTGCAAGGATGAGTAAGTTTGTGTTTGTTGTATCCAAAATGGTGGTTAAAGAGTGTCGTACCGCCATGTTTATTGTTGACATGGATATCTCCCGTCTCATAGTGCATGTAGAACAAATTGAAGTGTAAAAGCTCAAGGAAAAGTCTAGGGAGTTAAAAAGGGCTAAGACCGGTGATGGTAATTTCTCACATGTAGATCCGATGGACATGGTCGTCCTAAGTTTTGCCAAGGGTTTTCCAGTCAAGGTTCCTCCAATTGTCCTCCTAGGTTTAACAAAGATAGGGTGTCTAACTCTGAGCCTCAGGGAGGGAATGATGGTGGATCTTCATTACATAGGTCTACTTGTGCTAAGTGAGGGAAGAAGCACGAGGGTAAGTGTCTAGTTGGCACGGATGGTTGCTTCAGTTGTGGTAAGAGTAGTCACTATATGAGGTATTTCCCAATGCTTATGTCTAAAGGAAGAGAGGTCAAGCAATCTACTCCTAGTGGTTCGGGTCCCAATGCTCCCAAGCAAAACTGCTTCTATGCAGTTCAGTCTCGAGGTGACCAAGAGAGTTCTCCAGATGTAGTTACCGGTATGTTAAAGAATTTTCAAGTTGATGTGTATTCTTTACTTGAACCCGGTGCTACCTTGTCTTTCGTGACGCGTATGTTGCTATGAGGTTTGATGTTCTTTTGGTTGAGTTGTTATAATCTTTTTCTATCTCTACTCATGTTGGTGATTCTATTATGGTTAAGAGGGTCTATAGAAAGTGTCCTATTTCCTTATCTCATTCAGTTACTCTTGTTGACTTGGAAGAGCTTGACATGTTAGACTTTCATGTTATCCTTGGTATGAATTGGTTGCACTCTTTTTATGCTTCTATTGATTTTAGAACTCAGGTAGTCAAGTTTCAGTTTCCAAATTAGTCTATCCTAGAGTGGAAGGGGGGAAATTCTATGCCTAAGGGTCAGCTAAGCCTCTTGTCTCAAAGCTAGAAAGATGATCTATAAGGGTTGCATTTACCATCTTGTTTGGGTGAGGGATGTAGCTTCCAAAACCACGAGTCTTGATTCGGTCCCTGTTGTAAATGAGTTTCTAGAAGTGTTCCTAGATGATTTACCCGGTATTTCTCCTAAGAGGGAAATAAACTTCGGTATTGACCTACTCCCAGATACACAACCTATTTATATTCCTCTTTATCGAATGGTTCCAGCAGAATTGAAGGAGTTGAAAGGGCAACAAAAATATTTGTTGGATAAGGGTTTCATCTGATCGAGTATCTCTTCAGGGGGTGCTCCATTTTTTTTTGTTAGAAAGAAAGATGGTTCCCTTCGTCTGTGTATTGATTATCGTCAGTTGAACAAGGTGACCATTATGAATAAGTATCCTTTTCCAAGAATAGATGATTTGCTTGACCAACTTCAAGGAGTAAGTTATTTCTCTAAGATTGATCTTCGATCGGGTTATCACCAATTGAGGGTGAAAGAAGATGACATTCCAAAGATGGCATTTCAAACTCGGTATGCTCATTAGGAGTTTTTGGTAATGCCGTTTGGGTTGAATAATGCTCTATCGGCGTTTATGGATTTGATGAATATGGTGTTTAGACAATACCTTGATATGTTCGTAATTGTGTTTATTGATGATTTTTTTATCTATTCAAAGACTGAGAATGATCATGTTGACCATTTGAGGATTGTGTTGCAAATTCTTAAGGACCAACAACTTTTTGCCAAGTTTAGCAAATGTGAATTTTGGTTGAGGTCCGTAATTTTTCTTGGTCATAATATGCTAAGCAAGCGAATTAAGGTAGACCCTATTAAGACGGATGCGGTCAAAAGTTAGCCTAGACCTCTAATTCCTTCGGATATAAGAAACTTTTTGGGTTTGGCTAGTTACTGTAGAAGGTTTTTTGAGGGGTTTTCCTCCACCTCTTCTCATTTGACGGCTTTGACTCAAAAGAAGGCTATGTTCATACGGTCAGAATCTTAAGATAAAAGTTTCCAATAGTTCAGAGATAGACTTACTTCCACTTCGGCGTTGACCTAACCGGAAGGTACGCATGGTTTTGTGGTATATTGCGATGCCTCTAGAATTGGGTTAGGATGTGCCCTTATGCAAAATGGTAAGTTATTGCCTATGCTTCAAGGCAACTTAAGATCCATGAGAATGAATATCCTATCCATGACCTTGAATTAGCGGCGGTTGTTTTTGCCTTAAAGATTTGGAGGCATTTTTGAATGGGGTTCATGTTGATGTTTTCACCGATCATAAGAATTTGCAATATGTGTTCAACAAATAGGACTTGAATCTCCATCAAATAAGTTGGCTAGAATTGTTGAAGGATTATGACATGAGTTTTCTCTATCCACCCGGTAAAGCTAATGTGGTAGCGGATACTCTTAGTTGACTATCGATGGGTAGTATTGCTCATGTGAAGGATGAAAAGAAAGAGTTTGTTCGAGATGTTCATAGGTTAGCTCGATTATGGGTTCAACTAGTGGATTCCACCAAAGGTGGTGTCACCGTTCATAATGGGTCCGAATCATCTTTTTTGATAGATGTGAAGGCTAAGCAAGGACTTGATCCAATTTTGGTAGAATTGAAAAGAGGTTGTGCTCAAAAAGTCTATTGAGGCTTTCTCACGATGGGGAGATGGTGTACTTAGATATCAAGGTCAGTTATGTGTTTCAAATGTTAATGACTTGAGGGAACATATCTTATCAGAAACCCATAGTTTTCGGTATTCTATTCACCCGGGGGCCACTAAGATATACCGTGATTTACAGGAGATCTATTGGTGGAATGGATGAAAAAGGATATTGCGAGATTTGTTGCTAAGCGTCCAAATTGTAAACAAGTAAATGTTGAGCATTATAGACCGGGAGGTTTATCCCAATACATTGGTATTCCTACTTGGAAGTGGGAAGATGTGAATATGGACTTTATTGTAGGGTTGCCACGTACTCGGCGAAAACATGACTCGATTTGGGTAATAGTAGATCGGATGACAAAATTGGCTCATTTTATTCCCATCAAGGTTTCTTATTTGGTGGAAGATTATTCTAAGTTGTATTTGAGAAAAATGGTAAGGTTGCATGTAGTGCGCTTGTCCATTATTTCCAACGTGGTACCCAATTCACTTCTCAGTTTTGGAAGTCATTCCAAAAGGGTCTTGGCACTATGGTTAAGCTTAGTACGGCCTTTCATCCCCAAACTGATGAGAAAGCGGAGTGCACTATTCATACTTTGGAAGACATGTTGAGAGCTTATGTGATCAGTTTTAAGGGTAATTGGGATGACCATTTGCAATTGATTGAGTTTGCCTATGATAAGAGTTATCACTCAAGAATTGATATGGCTCCATTTGAGGCTCTTTATGGTAAGAGGTTTAGATATCCTATGGGTTGGTTTGAGGTGGGTGAAGAAGCCCTAATAGGTCCCGAGTTAGTTCATGAGGCCATTGCAAAAATTTTACTTATAAGAGAAAGGTTGAAAACGAATCAAAGTCGGCAAATGTCTTATGCCGATGTGAGAGGGAGGGATCTTGAGTTTGATGTTCATAGTTGGGTTTACTTAAAAATCTCACCCATGAAGGTGTAATGAGGTTTGGTAAGAAAGAGAAGCTTAGTCTCCATTTTGTAGGCCCATATCAAATTCTGAGGCGTATTGGTAAGGTTGCATATGAACTTTATTTGCCAAATGAGTTGGCAATGGTGCATCAGATTTTCCATGTCTCTATGTTGAAGAAATGTGTTTGTGATTCGACATACATAGTTTCCTTAGAAGGTTTGGAAGTTAAAGAGAATCTTTCATATGAAAAGGTTCCGGTTGAGATTTTAGACCGGGAAGTCAAGAAGTTGAGAAACAAGGAAGTTTCTTCCGTAAAGGTGTTATGGAGGAATCACTGAGTTGAGGGTGCTACTTGGGAGGTCGAGGCCCATATGGCTCCTGATATCCTATCTTTTTCCTTCTACTCCTACTCTAGCTTAAGGTGTTTTGGGAGTTATGTGTGTTTTATGTGTTTCCTTAATTTCCTTATGTTATGAATGTTCGTGAAAAAGCTTAAGTTTTGAAAAAAATGACTTAAATCATTTATTTTCCTCATGTTGTTATGCATTGAGTTTGAGTTACCTATAGACTTCATATGAATTGATGAACATGCTTTAGTTATGCATTTTTAGAGTGAATTGCATATGAGCTGCATGAGATTGTGTTGAGCATGTTTTTAGCTTGGAGAAGGTAGTTCCTCCTTGAACATGAGAAATTTTGAGAATTCATGCATATTGGGTTGATAGATGTAGTTCCTACTTCCTTTTGAGGCATTGAGTATATAGTTCCTCCTTGTTTTTTTGTGCATTTTGATGAGTTCCATGCATAATGGGCTGCTAGTCTTGAGTCCTTTTAATTTAAGATATTCCTAGAATCTCATTTGAGGACGAATGATCCAAAGAGGGAGATATTGTAACATCCAGATTAAAAAGAGGGCACTATATAAGATTTCAGCAGTTCTAGGTGCCATTCAAGTTGGCCAACGGATCGTAGGTGGGTCCGTCGATTAGTCATTCAAAAACTGTCTAGGGTGGAAACAACGACTGGACTTACGGACCGTAGGTGGGTCCAACAGTCCGTCGATTTGCCAAAGGTCTCTTACCACCAACCACGGTCCACCAGGACGGACCGTAGGTAAGACAACGGTCCATCGACTGGGTCCATCAGTAGGTAGGACGGTTACAACTGACAGTTTATTCAAGGATAGTTGGGTCTTTTCCTAATTAATTAATTCCTATACTACGTCGTTTTGCCTATGTTTGGGACCCCTATATAAGTCTTTTAACCCCTAAATTCACCCCATTTAATTCATTCTTCCAATTTCACAAAATAAAACTGTATTTGCTCTCAAATATTCTCTATCTAGAAACTTGAAGAAGAACAAGATTCAACCTAGGGTTTCAAGCTATGGCCTCAATTCATCCATTGAAGATAAGCAATTGGACTTGAGGTATGGTAGTTTTCCTCTATGAATCTCTTTCAATCATGGAGTCCCCAAATTCTTCTATTTTAAAAGGTAGAATTCCCCAACTAGCTAGGGTTTTCTTTAATTACCATGGGTTCTTTTGATTATTGATCTTAATGATTAAATTATGTTTTAATATGCGTGAATTGATGAGTTTGAATGCTTTTCTGATGTTTTCCCTATGAACCCATGAAAACCTCCACGTTTTCGAAATTGTGATCATATGATGTGGGTTGTTGATTATGAAATACCAGTTTTATAAATTAATGCATGAAGTGATAGAATCACATGAATATATGATTTAATCCCTATCTAATCGTTGAATTCTAGATTTTGTTATTGAAAGTAAGCTTTGAACCTTGAAATGTCAAAGTATGAGTTATGCATGATCTTAAGAAACCTATGTAAATGTTTAAGGGTGCTTTGAGAGTAAAGTATCAATGATGATGTTTGATGTGGTGTCATGAAAGGCTATTCTCATAAACACATACTAGCATGATGTGAATGGTTTTCTCACATAATAATGATTCTTAGGTTGAAAGGCTATTCTCACCTAATTGAATCAAATAGTAAGAGCTATCCTAATAAAACTAGCTTGGATTGGTTGTCCAAGGACACATTTCCATGGATAATAAGAGTAAGTAAGAAATGACTATTCCGTGGGAATTATTCTTTGTACCAACTGAATATTGATGTGAGATGGAAGCTCTCCCGTTAGTAGAGGCCAAGTTTCTAGAAGCAATCTCTTGAGATAGAAGCCCTCACGTTAGTAGAGGTCGGGTTTCTAGTAACAATTTCCTTCTCCCATAAACTATGTGCCCCCATAGGATGATTAGCTAGGGGATCCACTTAATCTAGAAGTTAATGGTTCTACCTTAGTCAAGTAGAACAACCCATTTCGGTGTGGGAGACACCGGGGGACCATGTTATAACTCACATCGTCTCTATGTCGGTTAAGGCTAATTTTCCCACAACAAGACAAAACGTGAACTAAGGTTACTCAAGGAGTATCTCATATGTGTTCAAAGATTTAAAGAATGATGTTAGCTTGAATTGGCCTTATTTTATGAAGTGTTGTTTCTTACCTTCTTGTATCATGTTTTCCATTGGTCAATTGCATGTCATGAAATGAAATGTCCCTTTTAGAATGTTTTAAATGTTTTTATGCATATCTTTCATAATTGGTACATTGTTTTGTACTACCGCATACTCTTGCCTACATTTTTCCCAAATGAAGGGTCCGACAAACATGGTTCCCAATATTGTGTCTAGAGCTTAGACTTTGATTGATTCCCGAGCTTGGTGAGTCCTCATGGTTCGAGGACGGATTTCGTTGTTTTACTTTCTTTCGTGTATTTTTCTTTTTGGACATGATGTATGGGCTAGGCCCAATTTCATTCTATTGTATTAGATGGCTATGATTAGACATGAGTTTTAGACTTCCGCTTTTCGTTATAAAATGTTTTGGACTTGGACTATTGTTTCTCTTATTGTTCTAAATCTTATGTTATGAGAGCTATGTGTCTTGTACGGAGTCCTTCGGGGTTCTATACGCCATGTTACATCTATGGTGTACCATTGGGTCGTGTCATCAAAGGATCATTAGTTGGAGCTCAGATCCCCTAAGTTGATAGTATACATTTTAAAAATATTTTAGCCCAGAAGGCAGATTCAGATGTCCGCACAATACGCTCGGTGAATTATCAATTTGGTCTTGGCATCGCCCAAGTTACCTTTCTCAACACTTCGACTTTATTTCCTCCTGCAATCACATCACAGGTTATTGAAAGAAATAAAATAAAATAAAAACTTGGGTTTCCTCCCAAGAAGCTCCTTATTTAACATCATGGCACGACATAGTTCTCCTATCCTCAATAATTATTCTTAGGATATGGGATGGTGTGACTAGTCGACGTTCCCATTTTCCTTGGGTTTGATGGGTTGAGATTTTACAAATTTCAGTCTCCAAATATAGATATCGAATGCGAGCTCACCGTTTGAGTTAACGTGGAGAAGCCAGTTTTCCAGTCCTTCAACACCTTGTCGGGCCATTCAACCTTGTTGAAGATCCTTGTGAGCATTTCTGTGGTTTGGTTTCCTTCTGGTCCAACTGGTTCCTTTGGTCTTGGACGATCATGGGGAGGGATGCACCTATCTTTTTCAGCCTTTCAGTCTCTCTAATTTCCACCTCTCCAATCTTTCAACTTGTTATCTCGCACTTTGTTCCAACCTTGGTTCCCACCATGTAGTAGGTGGTTTGGGTGAAAACCTTCTCCCCCCCTATTTGGTTTCCCAAGTACTGTACTTCATCATTATATAATTCCTCAAAGTTGGTATCTTCCGGGCACTGCCCATGACTTGTTCCAACCACATTTACTGTTTTCAATCCACCTCCCATGACATGTTTGGAAAGATAATCGAGTTGTGTAATAATTTTGGACATGTTTTCATCTCGCTCATGGTCCTTCATAATTTTTTCCTTGCTCATGTTGAGTTGTAAAGAAGACAATTAGTCATCTCTAGTATTCCACGATCGATTGACTTTGGTCATGTCATCTAGGAACAATGCTACTACCTCATATGTTTGTCGCATCAGTACACCTTGGGCGTGTTTATTGGCACAACTTTTGTTTATTGAATCAGTGCTACAATAAAAGTATTGCAGCAACAAATGGTTCAAAACACCATGGTTGGACATTATAAGAGTAATTTTTGGATCCACAATCATGTCTTGTGTAGAGGTTCACCTTTGATTCTTTTCAATTTTCGGATCCGGTCCCTAAGCTTTACCATCTTTTAAGGAGGAACTAATCTCTCTAAAAAAGTTTCAATCATCTCCTCCCAAGAAGTGATAAAATCATTTGGAAATTCCTCCAACCATTTTGTAGCGTCACCCATCAAAGAGCACCAAAACAGTCTCAACCTTACGGACTCCTGTGAAATGTTATTGAACACACATGGCCCACATATATCCATAAAATTCCAAAGGTGTTCATTAGGGTCTTTATGAACTAAAAATCTTAATATTGCTCTCAATTGGAGAAGCTGTAGCTTTGTTCTAGTTACATTAAAAACTGTCCTTCCTGTTGTAGGAGGTAACCAGATGGCTCTCGTAGTTTGAATGAATGTTCATGTGCATGTCATTCAAATCACTCATATTATCATTTTTCATGTAGTGACTATCATTTTCACTACTATGATAACTGATATTTTATTCCTATAAATCAACAAACCACAACATCAAGCAATAATCTACTACAACTAAACATATTTACAAACTAATTTCTCATATAGATTTCTTAGCAATCACTCCTTAGCAGCGGCACAATATTTTATAATGCTCAAATTAACCTAAAAACACTAAGAGAATGAGTACTCATTGTCAATAAAAATAAAGAACTAAGAGTCAGAGTCAAATTCCATAGAGAGTGATAAAGTGCAATGAATTATATCAAGAAATTAAGAATGAAAATCAACTCATTTGCAGCAGCTAAGGACAATGGTTGCATGATTCCACAAATTTTTTGAAAAAGGTTTTGGTATCAAAAGTCACAATTAAAACAAAACTTCATAAATTGATGCAATTAACAAGTAATTTAGGGCTACATGGATTGGAAATCGATGTAACATTGGGGTAATTGTGTTGTTTCTCAATAGTGCTAAACATTCATGGACAGGCTGGGTCATCATCAATGACACTAATCTTCTTGCGATCTCATAGTATCAGTTCATAGAATCTCCTTTCAATCTCATCTATCTTCATAACTGACAACCTATTACCATAGGCTATCTCTCTTTCGAGCAAAATTAAGGTAAATAGATCCAACCCATAATCTCTTTTTCAAGAAAACTGCAGACATCAAACCTAAAATGCATGTATCAAACTACTTACCCACTCCAATCAATCTCATTCTAGCATCAATCAAATATAGAAAGTAGGAATACGTTTGAAACCTTAACCCATAAATTAACCCCATGCTATTAGCTCAAATACATGGATATACAACAATAAAGAAGAGCAAAACATAATATCCACAATATTAAATCAACACTCAACCACATAATTGCACCCCCTAGACATGGGATTTTAACTACACGTCACATAATGTAAGGAAATTATACCTATTATGATAGCAGCCATGGGTGAGATCAAATTAAGAAAATATAAGAAAAACTCACTTTGATTTAAACATCCAATTGTTAATTCTTAAAAGTAAAATTAAAAACCCCAAAACTAAAGATGTTCTTCACAAGGTAACATATTTCTCAGTCTAAAATGAAAACTGTCAGATTAGGACTACCTCAAAACTCCCTCTCAAACTTCTTCTTTACCTCTCCTTTGGTCTCTTTATAGTTTCCCAAAATTGGGCCAAAAATTCACTGCGTGACCACTTTGGCGATGTTAGTTAGGATCGGCAAGCATATTCGATGGATCGTCATTTGCTTCTTAGATCGTATTCCTCTTGCTTTAAGCTTCAAGTGTTTGAACCTCAGTCGGCGAGCTCATTTAAGTTTGTATTTCACATTCGGCGAATACCACCTTTATTCGCCCATTAAGACTTCACTTCTCTTCCAAGTTATGTCACCTTCGGTGATGGTCTGCATGTTCACCCTCTATTTTTGGTGAGTCACCATTTCTATTTAAGTTTGCCGATCTGCCTCAATTAATTAAAATGCTGAGCAATCACTTTGGGCGAAGTCTGTGTGATACGTCCTTCTTGTTATGCGATCAATTGTGTAAGGTTTACACTTCTTTCTATGTTCGTGGCCTTTTCTTCAAAATGTTCATCATTTCCTTGTCCCTTAGCCTTTATAGCTACAAATCACAAAAATGTCATTAGAATAGGACATAATTAGTCATTGAAGACTATAATTGTTGAACAAGATAGGCCTCAAATGAGTGTAAATCTACCACTTATCATGAACCTACGAGCACACTATGATTTGTGTGTTGATATTGCACCTGTTCTTTCATTGTTGAGTACAGGGCATCTTCTAGCGGCTCATACGAGACCCCAGTTAAGGTACACTTGAATTGAAATCCAATGGTGAGCTATTATTTCATAGTTCCATGTGTTCTTCTATCATTTTATTGTCCATATTTTTAGACATAGACACTTTACACTATTAGACTTATGTTTTTAGCTTTGGCATTGCAACTCTGTTATTTATTATCTAGTGTTTTCGTACTATGACTTTCAGTTCTTTGGGGTTTATTTCTGCATAAAATTTTTGATTATTAAGTTGAGTTTATAGAAACTCAATTCCTTAGTTGTTTGAAAACTTCTTTTCTTAGCTCTATATCATTAAATTATTACTATAAATGATTTGTTGGGTTAAGGTGTGGGTTGGTAGTTTGTTATCGTACCTGGTGCTTTAGTGTGAGTGCTACTCACGATGATCTGTTTCATTACACTTATGGTCTATGGGTTTGCTTACCTACTATTGAAATTTAATTGGCATCGTCATAGTTCTTGATTTCGGGTCGTGACATAATTTCTCGGCGTGCAAACACTCCCTTCATGTTCAACAACTAAATCATAGTACTTGTGATATCAAAAGTTCATATAACATGCAGTTGAGGTAGGACTTTTGCACAAGTTCCTCCTACATCATCCATAACAACATCATTATCATCATCATCCACATTGAAGCGAGGCACATATGGGTTTTTGTTTTGGAAGGCTCATATTACCTGTCTACTTGGGCTGATCATTCTGAACATTCTGTTTGGCTTACTCATCACATCTTGCTTGCTCATTCAAACCGTCATGATGGTCAACCACATCCCTTTTGGCATGTCTTGCAACTGCAGCTCCACGTTGTTCATCTTCTAGCCGAGCTACCTCTATTTGGCATGCCCTTTGTCATCCCTCGGGCAAAATTCTAGTTATAGTTTTATCTACCATTTCAAGAATATTGTTTTTGACCATTTTTCACAATGTTTTTTAATCTCAAAATCTATTGGAATCAGGGAACCTCCTTCACTCCAAGTGTTGGTCATAAAAAAGTGTGTGACCTAAACAAAAGAAAAACAACTGAAATAAGTAAATCAAGAAATAAAGACTAATAGTAAATACACATAATTAAACTAATTCAAAAACTGTATTTCTCACAAACAAAAAGAATATTTTATACGCCCAAATTACACCTCCGAAAAGAAGTATAAAGTCGTTATTTTTAAAAAGTAGAACATAACCAAGGTTAGGGTTGGTCCTACCAGAAATATTATTTTGACCAAAGTCAACTGATGTTATTTACACTTTTAGTCCTATTGTAATCGAAAGGTGGGGGGAAATTGTATAATAGGCAATCTTTATGTTAATCACAAGCAAGCAAGCTTACACAAATTTTAAGTTTTAAGCATCATAAGTGCTATAATACTACGACACACCACTTCTATGTCAAAAACTCCCATCTAAATATTGAAATTCATCCCTAATGATTTCCAATCATTCTTAAGGCCAAATGACTTAATTTTAAGCTGAAAAGGACATGTAAGGCCACACAAACATCAAACAAATTTGGGAGGTGTTACTGATGAGTTCACAAATTGGACTCATTTAGGGCTTTATTTTAATAGAAATAGTGTCCTTGAATGCTTGTTTTATCTCAATACCTGATGAAAATGCTGAAGTTTCAGGTATTTGAAGTTTTAGTGGAAGCATAGACACTTAGGCGCAAAACGGAGCAAATAGGGCTGAAAAGAACAAGAAATGGAATCTTGCGGGTCGCCGAGTTCAACTTGGCGAGTCACTGAAACGACATGAACCGCCCTTCATTCCAATACGTGAAGCCTTGACGGAAGTGGATCAAAAGGCGAGGAAAGGAGCAGTTAGCGAGTCGCCGATCAGTTCGCGAAGCAGTACTGTACCCCCCAATGATCTAGAATGCGAGGATGCTAAAGGAAAGACACTGAAGGCAATGAGTTGACCAAAAAGCGGATCACCGAGTTCATCGGTGATCTCGACTAATGTCACCAAACAATCCTCCGCAGCACAATTTGTGAAAAATATGAGTACTAGTTAGAATTGTAGTCGTAGTCTGGAACAAATATTATTATTATTTTTACTTTAGAACATACTTTAGCTGATAATTTTTTCTCATGTTTGGAGAGGGTTTTATGGAGACTTGAAGAAAGGAGTTCTTCTTCCCCAAGTTGGAAGTGGGTCTTCTCTATTCATTTTCCTTTGCTTAATTTAAGGTTTAATTTCTTATACCACGTTGATTCATTTATCATGTTAGGTATAATTTCTTATTTCTTGATATGTGGCAAAAAAATCCCATTCTTGGGATGTGATTTAACAAATATGGGTTGATATTCTTGTTGGGTCTTGCTTGCTGATAGGTTAGATATATTTTAATGGTGATTTGACCTAGTGGTTGTGGTTTAATCTAAAGGGTTGGTAGTTGCAAATACAAAGCAACCCATGTGTTTTCGGCTTGCGTGAGAGGGAGATCCCAAAACCAAAATAACTAGACTGATGTCCTAAGGAGTGGGTCGACATGAGGTTCAACCTGAGAGGGTGAGCCTAGTCCCATATCCTAACACCCAGCTCGAGAGAGTGAGTGGGGTAAGGCGTAGGCTGTTCTTCATGCGGCAAATGGGTGTCCGAGAGGAACGCATTTGAAACGGGGTAAGTTGCCCGAGAGGGAGCTTATTTCCATTTAAAGCTTAGCCTAGTCACTATTACTTTGCAAATTTCCTATAGAAAGCAAGTACCCAACAATTTATCGCAACTTATATTGTGGTCACATCCAAGAACCTTTCCCCATACTTGATTTTCTTGTTTATTTTGTTGCTTTAGTACTTGTTACCAAACCCCCTTTGATATTTGACACTTTTGTGTCGCCCCCTTTATTCACAATGTCTTTTATCGCAAATGTCTTTTGCTACAACTAGTTAGAATGTAAATTCTATTTTTCTATCAATTCTCAAAACCGCACCCTTGGGACACGACCCCAACCCTTGGTTGGGTTACCATATTATCGACGATCGTAGGCACTCATACCGTAGGAAAGTGTTGTAGGTCACGATAAGATTGATGTAATTCTCACTAGAAGAATCACAACAAACAGCAGCAAACAAGAAAGATAGAAGAAGAGACACAAGATAAGAAACAATTGGCAACTAAAGGATTTATTAAATCCAATAACCTCCAATCTAGATCCTAACAAGTACCAAATCAAGATAAATAGACAGACACACAAAGAGGAAACAAAAGTAATCAAAGGGTATATTAAACCCAATGACCTCGATCTGTTAATCCTACAATAGCACCTACCTCTTACGAAGACCTCAAGAGAATCGATATCCTAAGCAAACCTCATTTCTAAACAATGTTCAACAAAAGCTTACCAAGCTTTCAACACTCACAAAAGGAGTTAAATTTACCATTCATTAATATTCAAAATAATCTCACTTTAAAATGAAACCCTAAAGGCCTATTTATAGTATTAAGCATTATTACATAGATGGGCCCAAAAGTGACCTGAAATGGGCCAATGGGAGAGCCAAGTCGAGCTCGCCAACGTGCTCGGCTATGCGCCCAATGAACTCAACGAGGAACTCTGCTCCTGCCCTTGGCTGCGAAGCTGTAGTATCTTTGGGCGGTCTGGGAACCATCGCCCAATCCACTTGGCGATATGCCAATGGTCTTCAGCTCGCCTGGTGAGCAGTTTTCCCATTTGTAGCTCCTTGGGCCGTTGGCGATCTTGGGAACCCTCGCCAAAGGCCTTTTGGCGAGTTGCCGAAGTATCCTGCAGCTCGCCGAATGGAGCACATTCTTCACTTGCTCCTCCTTGCTTCGTTAGGCCTCCCATGCTCCAAGCTCTCATCCAAGCATGGTGTTGCCCAACTGGGAGATCCTTCAAGGTGCATATGTTCCCATGCAAGGCATGGAACTCCCTCATTTGCATCCATACATGCCATACAACCTCCATCCTTGTGAACACTCCATCAAAGCATTGTAGTTAGTGAATGGATAGGCTTGATGTAATCCCTTTTACATCATTCTCCCCTTCTTGAAAAGGATTCGTCCTCGAATCCATACCTTGCAAAACCATAGGGGATGCAAACAGTACAAAGATCCTCATGGCATGAGGGTTAGCGTTAGCAATAACAATTTCATCACCATGCCAAGGATGCACAAATTTAACATATAACCAAGCATCACACATATTAACCAAGGGTTTGTAACCCATCAAAGCAATAGATACTTGTCTAAGTAAGAAACATTGAGACTCATCCAATGCCCTAGATAACTTCAATAGAGTAATTATTCCCAATTCAAAAGCAAGTTCAAGTACATAAGTATTCCCCACCCAAATTGGTAAACATACCTCATTCAACTACATTGGATCAAATAATAACACCACGGAAGAATCATGCAAATGACAGAAGGTGTTACTACCATATTCAGCACACTTAAGGATGGCACTGGGGTCACATAAAAAATGATCGTATAGCATCGAGTCATGGAGACTCTCATTTGCCCAATTTAAACCACTACTAACATAAGATACGCAACCCACACAAGTATGCGTATTATCATATGCAGGTAGATAAAAGTGCATCCTCAAATCCAAACCTTGTAAAACCATATAGGTCATAAGCAAGAAGCTTATCCTGCTAGCATGATGGGTAATACAAAGGTTAACATTTAAAGCAATTAACCGAGGAGACTCCAACTCAAGGAACAACCAAACATCCTCTATTGTCATGGCTATTAAGCCCACAAATGGAGAACAAGGACAATGGTTATTCTTCTCAACAACATGGTAGTACCACCCAAAAGATGATACTCCTACCAGTTCAAATACCCTCAAACATCTACCAGGATCAAAATGGTAGAAGATCCACAGAACTGGATCAAGTGTTCCTCCATTATCAGGTGGGCACTTGTTCATCCCAACATCATACTCTACTAAACAACGTGAGCATCATCATATGTAAACAAGTAATAGAGAAAAGTGTCTCGCAATTCAACTTCCTCTACGATGTTTTCATGGGTATTACTACTAATACATTCAAACTCAGGGGTCATACCATTGACAATTGGGATACACCAAGAAGAAAAGGGAATGGGAAAACAAACACCACCTTCCTCCTCATCATATTCCTTCCCTACAAGATTACTCTCATCTTCTAAGAAGAGATTTCCATCTTTGGGAGGAAAATCTTCACACCATAGTGGGTTATTATAGAAAGTATAGTTATCAAGAACTATATTACTCTCATGATTCACACCACTAGGTACATCACTAGGAGTGATTTCAACATCTTCAAAAAGGATATTGTACTTACAGAGGGAATGGTCAACCACTAGGGAAGAAGTAAAACATGCAAGTTCACCCTCAAAAAGACACATAGCATCTTTCGAAGCACCTTCAAGCACATGATCTCTATGAGCAAAGCAAGCAATTGGATCAGCCACAAAAGACATGCTCAAAGAGTCACTCCTAATAAAATTATCAACATTTTTATCATTACCACCAAATTGAGGTTCCTTAATCACATTACAAAAACCCCTAACCAGTGAACTACACTCAAAAACAGGTTGATCAACATAGTCATTACAAAATAATGAGCTAGCATTCAAAGCATAGGTGTCAATACTAGGTGGACACAAATCGATCTTACTAGAAGAATCAATTAGGTCATCAATAGGATCAACTAGTGTATCCACACTCTCAACAAACACATTATCAATATAAGGTAAAGAATCAGTAGGCTCACTTAAAAGACAAGCTAACATTCACACTTTGTTCATTTGTAATGGAAAAAGTGTTAAGTTTAGCTATTGTACCTTGATGCCTGCAAGAAAGATCTTTTTTACCTTGGGTGTTGGAACAATCTATTAAGGCATCCATCACACCTTTAATTGTAGGCTCTTTGGCTGGAACTTGTGTTCCTCTATTTATCACACTTGTACCTACATAAGAATCCTTACCAAGTGAAGGATGAAGAAAATTATTAGATTGAGATTGTGGCAATCCTCTCACTTCACTCCCCTCAACCTCTCATTTTTCCTCTCTAAGGTTGCCACCTTGATTTCCCTTACTCCTCTCAATCTTTTGTCTCTCACTTTTCACATTAGGAGGAGGAAATAAATGTGTTCCCGAATGATCCACAATACACTTGTACCCATTCTGCTCATTTGGGACCCTATGCTCATAGAACCAATCGGCCTCCAAACTTAGGTGACAAGAAGCCTTGGGCATTATATCACACCAAACCTCCTCATAGTATTTACAGCGTGTGAAAGAGACTCTTACCCCTTCGGTAACCTTACATCCCTCCATGGTGTGTGGATAGGTCCTTTATAGTCGAGGTAGTCCCAAGTAGGCTACCACCTCTGGAGTGATGTAGTTCATATTGTACCCTCATCGAGGACAAGGTGAAGTCCCAAAGCCCCACAGATGCCAACCTTTGTCCTAAGAACTGGTCTTCTTGAATTGACATTGAAAAGCTTTGTGTACCCTTTTGACACATACTTGAACCTCATCAGCTCTTTTAATCCTTCCCATGTCAATGGGTGGGTATTTCCTTGGAGTGTCCGGACTCTTTCCTCTTGAGTCTACCAACCCAATGCAAGACCTTTCAAATTACCAAAGGCATACAAGGGTCGCTCTGGACATCTCAAATCATGACTTTGGAAAATCTGCTCACATTGCCACTTCCAATCAAGATATGCCTCGGGATCACGCCATCCCATAAAGATGGGAAAATCAATCCTTTTGGTACCGAGACCCTTAACACATCCTTCATACCTGCCTTGGTTCCCATATCTCGATAAGTGTGCATTACCTTGAGAGGTATATGATATAGTATCCTTAGACTTTAGAGTAGCACACTCTTTTCTTCCCGTCGGATGACTTTCACCTAAGCTAGTATAGCCATATACGCTACTTCGACTAGGGTAAAAATTAGCACAAGAGTAAGAATACAAATCTTCACAAGCCTTAGGGACATGCTCCTCATACTTCTTATATAATAGAGTATTGTACTTCACCTTACCCTCATCCTAGGAGTGGGAAGTGTAACATGTTTCGGCATCATCATAGGAACCACCACAAGAGCCTTTTTTCTCTCTATTTTCACCGTAAGAGCAGTGTTCAACATTATTCTCATATTCTCCTCCGGAATAGTAGCTCTCATTCTCATTCGGCCCTTCATCATGGCTATCTTCATACCCCCCATAATCTCCATTATCCTCACATCCATAGCCCTTATCATCACAACCATAATCTCCCATGTCATAGTCACATGTGTCCGAGGCTATTGAGGACATGCTTCCTTATAAATCCGTGTGCCTACAATGTGACAACTCACAAAAACAACAAACAACGTTAGCGTTAATAAAATGAACTCAGAATCGCTTGTGTTTACACACCTTTCATTGCCTCTCAAATTGGCGCGGCTAATGTTGAAGATTGCTTATACTCAGTTGATCACAAGGTCTCGATTTCTACTCTTGGTCAGAATAGATTTTTATTTCAAGAAGAACGGATGACTCAATTAAAGCAAACAGACTTGAGTCAAGAATTAACTACTAAGTAAAACAAAAAAAGCACGAAAAGAAAGGCACTAACGAAGAAGTGAATTCAAGAACTAATAATCAACAAGTAGAGTAGTTACGAATTGAAAATCAGTTTAGGATTCTTGACAACGAACTAGAATCAAAAGAAAGGAAACTAAGAAATTAGAACCTGAGATTAGAAGGGTCATAACATGAACTTTCGATCGCCAAATGCACCGTTTTCTTCACCTAAAGTGAAGTTCAGCTCGCCAACTTAAAGATTGACTAGCCAAACTTGACGATTGGACAAGGCAAACTGGCGATCTGGGTGGAAGTTCGGCGATGCGCCGAGTGATTTGACGACCAGGGCTTATCTCGCCGAAATTTCCAGTGGCACCTTCCAAAACAAGGTCAACTAGGCGACCTACCTGCCCAAAGGGCGAGGTGCCGAGTGGACTAGGCGAGCAATGTCAAGGCTCGCCCAATGTCCCTTCGGTACAACTTTACAGCTCATAAATTGGACCTGCTATGGTCCCCCACCATCATTTGGCCCTTAGTCTTTACCCTTTTAGGTAAATTCCCCTTTTACAACACTTTTACACTTTCTCTTTGATCTTTTTTGGATCAAACTCCTTCTTTTTCAAATATTCCCTTCTTGAAGATTTGAATGTCCTTCAAGAACTTCAAGTACACTATGAAGATCCAAAATAAAACCCCGAAATTTTTTAGCTCATAATTTCACGAAACATTAGGTTACTGCTCTCCTTGATATAGCGACCAAATCCCAATACTTTTTAGCACTCAATTCCTTGCCAAAACTTCTAGATTTCAAAACCCACTTCATCTTCTTCAAAGCTTCTTCAACCAACAATGGTGGAAACTTCAATAGTGAATCAAACCCTTTCAAATCTTAGCCCTAGACTCGAAATAGGTTAGGGAACACTAATCTAACCTTCCAAACTCCAAAGAAAACTCAAATCAACAAGACCCATTTCTGAATTTCTTCAAAAATGTTTTGAACAATTTTTTTTGTTTTCGTAACAACCTAAGACTAGAATCGTAGGAACAAATCTAAACCTTGCTCTGATACCAAATGATGTAATTCTCACAAGGAGAATCACAACAAACAGCGGAAAAAAAGAAAGATAGAAGAAGAGACACAAGATAAGAAATAATTGGCAACAATTCTCACAAGGAGAATCACAACAAACAGCGGAAAACAAGAAAGATAGAAGAAGAGACACAAGATAAGAAATAATTGGCAACTAAAGGATGTATTAAACCCAATAACCTCCAATCTAGATCCTAACAAGTACCAAATCAAAATAAATAGATAGACACACAAAGAGGAAACAAAAAACAATCAAAGGGTATATTAAACCCAATGACCTCGATCCGTTAATCCTACAAGAGCACCCACCTCTTACGAAGACCTCAAGGGAATCGATATCCCAAGCAACCCTCATTTCTAAAGAATGTTCAACAAAAGCTTACCAAACTTTCAACACTCACACAAGGAGTTAAATTTATCATTCATCAATATTCAAAATAATCTCACTCTAAAATAAAATCTAAAGACCTATTTATAGTATTAGGCATTATTACATAGATGAGCCCAAAAGTGACCCAAAATGGGCCAATGGGAAAGCCATGTCGGGCTCGCCTACGTGCTCGACGATGCGCCCAATGAACTCAGCGAGGAACTTTGCTCCTGCCCTTGGCTGAAAAGCTGCTGGAACTTTGGGCGGTCTGGGAACCATCGCCCAATCCACTTGGCGATGCGACAATGGTCTTCAGCTTGCCTAGTGAGCAGTTTTCCCCTTTGTAGCTCCTTGGGCAGTTAGCGATCTTGGGAACACTCGCCAAAGGAATTTTGATGAGTCGTCGAAGTGTCCTGCAGCTCGCCGAATAGAGCGCATTCTTCACTTGCTCCTCCTAGCTTTGTTAGGCCTTCCATGCTCCAAGCTATCATCCAAGCATGATGTTGCTCAGCTGGGAGCTCCTTCAAGGTGCATATGTTCCCATGCATGGCATGGAACTCCCTCCTTGGCACCCATACATGCCAAACAACCTCTATCCTTGTGAACACTCCATCAAAGTATTGAAGTTCGTCAATGGATAGACTTGATGTAATCCATTTTACATCACGTGGTCTGGACCACAAATCGTAATGGTCACTCCTGGTTTGAGTCTGAGGCTGGCCTTTCGGCCTTGGTCTAGGACCCATCCATGAGGCCCCATCTAAGGGGTGTGGTATGGTCCACGGACCATGTTGTGCTCAAGTGGTTAGGGTCAGAGACTAGGGAATTTTGAGGAACAAGTGAGGAGGCTAAGTCTAGACTTACGACACCCTCTACAGGGCGTGAGTCATTCCATGTCTCGTGGTCCTTAGCTCGTGAATGATGTTATTTTTAACAGCTTTTGGGGCAACCTCTTGGCTCTCATCAAGGACCCTTAGGGGGTGGGGGGGTCCTTGTGGGAGCCATGCCTTGAAGTTTAGGCACTAGGTCCTTAGTACCAAGTTTGGGAAGTTATTTTAAGACTCTCACCTTATGTTTTAACTTCATTAGGCTACTTGACTAAACGTTAGGCTCTAGGTTAGGTCATTAGATATACGGGGTGTTACAGTTAGTGTACAAAAACATTCTATTTTCTTTTAACACCCCAAAAATTATAAGGATAAAACTAGAGATCTTGGGGTTAGAGTTAAGGAAGTGGGCAAGGGCAAAGGGAGAGGACTAGGGTAGTCCACTCTCCCTTAGACATTGCCTTAGATACCACGACCACCATGACGGCTCGTGGTGGAGACCATGGCTCTTGTTGTGGTACGTGGTGGGCTAGGTAGTGTGCTTGCCAAGCTGCCCAAAGTGAGACTCTCCCTCGCGAGCCACTTAATGGCTCGTGAAGGCCACCAAGGGTCGTGGTCTTCAATTAACCTCAAGGGAGCCAAGTCATGAAGACCTAGCCATTGCTTCAAGGTCCACGGAGGGGACCACGGCTCATGGTCATGACCAAGGCTCATGGGGCCTCTCATGGTCCCTGGGCAGGTCCCTTAAATGAAGAGGTATTTTGGGAAGTTCCATTTTATATGGGTATTAAGTGAGGTCGTTTTGCCTTAGTTTTATACACTATATAAACCTTTTAAGTCAAAACCCAACACATTTACCTCATAATTTCAAAAACCCAAATTATTTCCAAAAAGTTCATCTTCTAAAAAATTCTCTCTCTAGAAATCTCAAAGATGAAGAGGAAGGAGAAGTAAGTTGGAGCTAGGGTTAAAGGAACAATGTTTTCTACTCAAATTCATTGAATTCCATTACTATGTAATGGTAACTCTTCATCCATAGAACCCCTTCAAAATTTCAATTTCAAAGACATAAATCTCCAAAAGTTAGGGTTTGATTCCAGAGTCATAGGTTCCTTTCAAAATCGATTTTAATGATTGAATTATGTAGTATTATATATAAATTGATGATTTATTTTGGTTTTTATCTTGTATCCCCAAGAACCCATGAAATTCCCATATTTCCCAATTATGTTCTTGTGATGTGGGTTTGTTGATGATGGAAGAATTTTATGAAATTATGCATGTAATGATTGGGTTACTTTAATTATGATTACATCCATGCCTAACGTAGTAATTCTAGATGTCTTGATTGGATATGAGTTTTGAACCTTGAAGGGCAAAGTATGAGAATTATCTATGTTTGTGAGATTTATGTATATGCTTGAAGAACAATTTGAAAGTGAAGTGTCTATGATTATGATCTTGTTTCTTGTTGTGTATTGTTGAAAGGATATTCTCACTTACACACCTAGGTATGAATATGATATGATGTGAGTGGTTTTCTCACAATATGATGATTCTAAGGTTGAAAGGCTATTCTTACCTATTTAATCTATCTGTAGAATGGACGATTAAAGGTTATTCTCACACATGATCTAGGAGTTATCCTATGAATTATGTTGGATAGATGGTCAAGGCATTCTTCCATGATTATGAACTAAGGCAAGAATTAATATGAACTCCTTGGAAATTATTGCTTAGCAAAGAGTGGATGTTGATATTAGATGGGAACCCTCCCGTTATTAATGACCGGGTTTGTAGGAGCAATTTCTTGTGATGTAAGCTTTCCCATTTGTAGAGGCCGGGTTTTCTAGTAGAAATCCCCTTATCCCATAAACTATAAGCCCTCATAGGTCTTTGGCTAGTGGATCCACCTAAGCTAAGAGTATGGTTATACCTTAGGCAAGTAGAATAACCCTTTTCGGCATGGGAGTCACTGAATTCCATGTTTAGCTCACATGGTGTCATGTCGGTTAAAGCTTATTTCCCACGACAACAATATGAACAAGAATATGAATGATGGCCTAAAGAGGTGTACTTAGAATGGGGGAGATTTATGGGGTCTTATTCATGCATTGCACAAATACTCTCTAAGATTTTTCATGAAGTGTTTTTCTTAGGTTAAGATGACCTATGTATTGATTATGCTATGATGCATGTTTTTATTACTTATGCTCTCTAAACTCTCAAATCATGTTTAAACTTAGCAATTGCATTCTTTGAAATGAAATTTCCCTTTTTAGCATATTTAAACTGTTTTTATGCATGGCTATCATACTTGGTGCATTTTTGTACTAACGCCTACATTTCCTACATTTTTCCCAAGTGTAGAGTCCAATTCTCAAGGTGGTCCTCATTGTGGCTAAAACTTGGATTTTCTCATTTCTCCCAGCTTGTTGGCGAGTCCTTATGATTCAAGGACGGATATTTTCACCTGTAGTTTCTTTTCTTGTATTTCCTTTTTGGACAATGTTGTATGGGTTGTGTCCCTTTTGTATTCGAATATTGTAAAAGATGGCTATGTTGAGACATAGAGTCTAGACTTCCGCTTTCGCGTTGAATTAAAATTTTAGACTTGGACTTGCAATGTGTTTACACTCTTGTTGTTCTATGTCTTATGTTATTATATGCTAAATGGCTTGTATGGAGTCCTTCGGGGTTCTATACGCCATGTTACACCTAGGGGGTACCCTTGGGTCATGATAAACTTGGTAATCATAGCACAAGGTTTAGAACAATTCTAGGATCATGTCATGTCTCATAAGCCACATCTAGTAGAGTCTTGTTCATTAGCGTGAAACGCACCACATTTATGAATAAGAAACTATAAGATGTTTATGAAATTCCATTTCATTCATTACTCTTAAGTCGTGCGATAGAATTTAACTGTACAAGGCCTTTCTCCTAATCCTTATTCGTTGGTCTACAAGATATGACTACTAGAAGGGATTTCACAGTAAGGGTTGAGGAAGACAATGTGAATGAAGGATCTCCTACTCAAGTTCCTCAAGTTTCTGAAGATCCTCAAGCTACGATTGATCCTTCGGCTATGTCGAATGTGGAGGTTAGGTGGGCTTTTCAAATGTTAACCTAAGCTTTGGCTGCTCAAGCCAATAGAGATGTTGTGACTCATGTGAACCCTAATGTGAATTCGGCAGGTTGATGTCTGCAAGTATCTTACACACCTGCTTGGAATGAATCCCCCTAAATTTCATGGCTCCAAATTGGAGAAGGATCCCCAAGAATTTGTGGATGAGGTTTATAATGTAGTTGCTATCATGGGGGTGACTTTGGTGAAGAAAGTGAATTAGGCCGCTTACCAATTGAAAGGTGTTGCTCAACTGTGGTATAATCATTGGAAGAATGGTAGGCCGGTAGGAGAGGGTCACAAATAGTTCGAATAGTTTAAATTGGTGTTTCTTGATAGATTCTTTTCCCTAGAGTTGAACGAGGCTAAGATGCAAGAGGTCTTTAACCTTCGTGAAGGAGGTATGAGTGTGAAGTAATATGCTCGAAAGTTCACCAAACAATCAGAGTATGCTCCAACTATAGTGGTGAATTCAAGGGCTAAGATGAATAAGTTTGTGATGGGAATGTCCGATATCGTAGTCAGAGAATGCGGAACGACAGTTCTTGTGCAAGATATGGATATTTCATGTCTCATGGTGTATGGTCAACAAATGGAGGAGGAGAAACTTAAAGAAAACAATAGGGAGGTGAAACGAGCTAGGACCGGTGAAGGGAACTTCTCCAATGCTAAGTCTAATGGACAAGGTCAACCAAGGTTTGGACAAAGGTTTCCAACCAAGGTTCCTCTAGTGCTCCTCCAAGGGCCAACAAGCATAGGGTGTCCAACACTAAACCTCAAGAAGGTAATGGTAGTGGTTCGTATGTGGCTGGTTGTGCAAAGTATGGAAGGAAGCATGATGGTAAGTGCTTAGTTGACACATATGGTTGCTTTAGTTGTGGAAAGAGTGGTCACAAGATGAGATATTGCCCAATGTTTAAGGCTAAGGGAAGAGAGGGTAAGAAAGCTCCTCCTAGCGGTTCAAACTCCAAATGATCCGAAACAAAACCAATTCTATCCTCTCCAAACCGAGGTGAACAAGAGAGCTCCCCGAATGTAGTAATCGGTATTTTAAAAGTCTTTCTTATTGATGTGTATGCCTTGTTGGATCCTGATGCTACTTTATCTTTAGTGACGTCCTATGTGGATAAGAGGTTTGACGTTCCTCCGGAAGTGTTATTAGAACCTTTTTTCTGTCTCTACTCTTGTTGGTGATTCTTTGGTGGCTAAGAGGGTTTATAGAAGATGCTCCGTTTCCTTATCCCATAGAGTAACTTTTATTGATTTGGAAGAACTTGACATGTTAGACTTTGATGTTATCTTTGGTATGGATTGGTTGCATGCATGTTACGCTTTTATTGATTGTAGAACTTGGGTGGTTAGATTCCAATTTCAGAATAAGCCTATCTTAGAGTGGAAAAGAGGAAATTCTATGCCTAGAGGTCATTTTGTGTCCTATGATGTTTACGTAATAGAGACACAACTTTCGATGCAAGTGTCTACGATTGTACAATAGTTTAGTAACATAACCAAGGGTTGGCATCGTTCCCTAGAGAGAGGTTTTGAGAATTAATAGAAAACTAAAATTTAGTTCTAAATAGTCGTAGCTAAAGACATTAATAATTAAATACATTGTAAATTAAAGAGGGACACATGAGTGTCAATTAACAATGGGGTTTGGTCACTAGTAAGTAAAAACAACAAAATAAACAAGGATTTCAAAGTAATGAGATGGGCTCCTTGGGATGTGATTGGAATACGGGTTAAGCTAGATTATTGGGTACATGCTTTCAATAGAAGATTCATAGAATAATTGTGACTAGGCCAAACTTTAAGGGGGATAAGCTCTCTCTCGAGCAACTTACCCTGTTTCAAATGCGTTCCTCTCGGACACCCACTTGCCATATGAAGACCAGCCTACGCCTTAACCCACTCACTCTCACGAGCTGAGTGTGTGGGAATGAGACTATGATTGACTCTCTTGAGTTGAACCTCATGTCAACCCACTCCCACCGGCCATTAATTTAGTAGTTTTAGTTTTACGACCTCTCACTCGAACAAGCCGATAACACATAATTAAACTTGTATTTGCAAATACAAATTCATTAAATTCATCCACAACTACTATACAAAATCACAATTAAACTACGATTAAACTATCAGCAAGCAAGACCCAACAATTATCTTAACCCAAATTTGCTAAATCACACCCCAAGAATTGGGGTTTTTAGCCACACATGTATAAGAGATAGAAATTTATACCAAATTGAGCGTGCATTCAACTGGGTATGAAGATTTAAGTCTTGATACAAGCCAAAATTTAAGAATTCAGGAGACCCAAATCCAAATCTTGAAGATCAAACCCTTTGAATCTTCAAGTCTTCAAAACCATCTCAAACTTGGAGAAAAAATACAAAAAAGTACTTTTCTATATGAAAATTATAATAATTGTTCCACAATTAAAACTAAAACTCTAACTAGTATTTATAGTGTTCATAGATTTGTGCTGCAGTGGATCATTGAGCGAAGTCGTTAATCGAAATCATCGAACAACTCGGTGATTCACCTTTCGGTGTAGTTCATCGCCGTCTTGCACCAACCTTCAGCATCGTCGTGCTCTGGGTCATTGGGCGAAATGGTACTGCTTCGCGAAACTTCTCGGCGATGCGCCGAGTGCTCCCTTTTTCCGCTGACTTGATCCTTTCCTTCAGTGTTTAGTACACTGGAACAAAAGGCGAAGTAAGACCCTTCGGCAACTCTCCAAGTGGACTCGGCGATCCTCAGGACTTCATTTCTTCGTTCTTTTCAGCCTTTTCGTTCCTTTTTGTGATGTAGTGTCCATGCTTTCCTTCAAACTTCAAATACCTGAAACTTAAGGGTTTTCATCACATATTGAGATAAAATAAGCATTTGAGGACACAATTTCTATCAAAATATAGCCCTAAATGAGTCCAATTTGTGGACTCATCAACACCCCCAACTTAAACTTTTGCTTGTCCTCAAACAAACTCAAGTTTAGCCGTTCAAAAAGGGTGTCTCGAACAGTGTTACACAAGACTCAATCATGAATGCACACAACAAGACTCAATTTACTTAAGCAAAGATAAAATGTGCACTCAAAGATTCAAGTTGTGACTCACCAATATCAAAGAACCTCGTGCTCACAATACTTGCTTCAAATGCAAGTTCAAGCTCAACCAAAGTGTTCAGATGCCCTCACACAAGGAATGATTCCATATTCACAGAATGGTTCGTAGTTTAAAGCTTCGGAATCAGATGAAACGACCCCAAAAAAATGCCCGAAAATGTGCTTCGGAAACACCTATAATTGTAATTTCCATATATCTCAAAATCCGTTTCGTTTTTCGAAAATCCGACTTCATATTCTTGTTTAGGGGGTCAAATTGAGAGGGAAATGGGTCTAACCCAAATTTTAGAGCAACCGTATC
>JAJOOR010022330.1:0-15991 GCA_036250505.1 Solanum acaule | reverse complement strand
TATCTTTGGGTTAAGTAAGTTCAACTGATTTTGTTGGAATATTCTTAGGTCTTTATCTATATCTATTATTTCGTTTAACTCCTGGATTTGTTTATCTTCTTGCTTGTTTCTTGTTAAAATTCTTGATATAAAACTATTTCCTATTCGATTATCAGAAAAACTTACTCGTGGTCTTTCTTCGACTGTTGTTCTTCTACCTGAAAGAAAGTCCATTTTTGAGATTTTCTAACTACAGTTGGTCTTTCTTTAAGTGGAGTAATTTCAATATTTTTTAATTGATTTATTAACTCTTCTAATTCAGTATTTTTAGGTATATATATATATATATATATGTTCAATCATGGGTGTTTTTTACTATATTGTTTATCATACAATCTATCGTCATAATTATGATTTTAATTTATCACCACTTTAATTTACTAATTCGTTTGAACACTTCGATACCCTTAACATGTATGTTAATTTCTCTTGTGAGTCCTCCGTATATTTTGTGATGTAAAAAGGTTCTCCCTTATTGACATTGTGATCTAGTTATTAGGGTATTTCACGTTGACTTTGATTTTATGTTCATCCTTTATTATAAAAAGGAAGTACTAGGTGAAAGGTATCATCTTGATGAGTGGACCTATTATATTGTACCATAATAGATAATTGATTGTAATTTGTTCAAGAAATTTTACCTTTCAATCTATCGCTAAGATGTTTGAATTTTTTAAAATTTTATGGGCATGCAGAAGAAAAAATGTTATCCTCATTTGGACCAAGACAGGACATTAAGAAAATAAAAGTTTTTATTTTTTATAAACATATTTGTGTTACAGTGAATGTCTAATATGTAGAATCCTGTGGAGAAAAGTAAAGAATCCTAGTTGGAGACCAGTGGCGTAGCCAGAAATTTCATGAAGGGTGTCCAAACTTTTAATAGTAATTTTTTTTTATAAAAACGATGATTTAAATTACCAAAACAAATAATCAAGTTAAGCAATATTTAATTAAATATAAGAATATTTTTAATAGAATTACAAGTGTATAATTCAAAACTAACATAAAGACAAAATAAACTACTATTGAAAACGTAATTTAAATATATTATTGATCTACCTGTTTCTTTATATGGTTGACTTAGAGAAGTCGAACTTTTTTTCGTACTCTATTATAATAATTCCTCATGTCCATTGAAACTTGAAACTAAAATATTAAGTTGGTTATTTTTGATATAAAATAATAGAAAGAGAAGAAAAAATAGAGAGAGAACTTTTGAGATTCTATTCTTAATAATATTGTGATATAATTTGGGTAAATGAGTCTCCCAGAGAAAGAAAACCTTATTCCACAAGGAAAAAATATTAAAACTTAAGGAAATCTTAATCCACAAGGATAAAGTATTAAAATTTAAGGAAATAATTCAATTTTAATTGAAAAAAAAATCCACAAGGAAAAAATATTAAATTTAAGAAAATCTTATTCCACAAGGAAAAGGTATTAAGATTTAAGGAAATAATTCAATTTTAATTGGAAAAACAAATAGTTAGTGGAGGTAAGTTTCGAACTTGGGTCCCTAAAGCCAATCATGACACTGTTAACCATCAAGCTACTGAACATTTATGTTAAAGTTATGCATGTTTATTTACTTAATTAAATTCAAGAAGTCAAAATAATTACAGAAAAATGAAACACTCCCGAACATTTATGTTAAAGTTATGCATGTTTATTTACTTAAATTAAATTCAAGAAGTCAAAATAATTACAGAAAAATGAAACACTTTTGCGTGGAATCGAACCAGGGCAAAGAGCATGTTCCCACCGGCTATTGCCAACTATACTATGCATTACTTTGTTATTTCAGGGTGTCTAAATTCTATATATACCAATATAAAGTCAAAACTTTACGTGTATATATAGTATAATTTTTCGACAAAGGGTGTCCAATTAGACATCGTGGAGCCTACGTGGCTACGCCCCTGTTGGAGACTAAGTCAGTTTTCCTCTATAAATAAAAGAATTTTCCTGCATTGTAATTCAGATCTATGAGTATGTCTCAAACCCTAATATCATTCAAGATGAATAAGAAGTCTTCTTTCTTCTCTCTACTACTTTCTTCATATTGTTTTATATAGTTTCATAATATGTTATCAGCACGAGACTACCATCTCGAGCAAATACTTTAAATGGATCAGTATTACAAATTAATGCGGTAGAGAAATGTCACGACCCAGGGGTACCCCCTAGACATAATCCCGAAGGGGTCTCATACAAGCCCTTAGCAAAATCATAACATAAGATACTAGAAAAGTACGGAAAATTTAAAACTTCTTTAAAACCATACAATCGAAAACATTTTCATAAGCAAGCAGAAGTCTTTACTAAATCCTTGTCTCAAACCATCTATTAAACTCTTGAATAAATTAAAAGACTTGGGACGCAGCCCATACAATGTCTAAAACATAAAGAAGTGACATAAAGGAATAATGGGTTTGTCCTCGAAGTTATGAGGACTCACCAAAATCTTCAACTCTTCTTGCAACTTCTAGAAAGCTATCCTCCAAAGGAAACTCAAACTCCGAAACCCTACATTTGATTAGAATGTAGACAATATGCGTTAGTACAAAATGTATCAATTATGAAAGCTAACACAACAATATAAGACCATCTCAAAATGGTTAGTCAACATAAGACATAAGCATAAGAGATAATCACATAGTCATAACATAATCTCCAACCTAAGCATCATATAATCATAAGCCAACATAAGACATAATAATTGAGCATAAGAGATAATCCATATTCATATAAACATAATTGACTCTTAGTCATCTATACCATAATAGCACCATTCTCAAGTAACCTCAAAAGCATACAAGTGCAAAGCATGAATAGCATCCTATAATACCACTCAAGCCAAGTACCCCTTTTTAGTCATCTTAATCATAGTCTATATACATGGTCAACTCTTAAGCTTCTTTACCATAAGGGTATCATACTCCTAAGTAACCTCAAGGCACACTTGTGCAATGCATGAAAGGCATCCCATAATACCATTCACACTAAGTATCACCTTGAAGTCAACATAGTCATACATACCCTCCTTTAGTCTCACTCTTTAGCTTACTTCATATAGACAAGGGAACTACCATCCTTAGTCAAACATATCATGGAAGGCAACTATAGCACAACCCTATCTTAAAATACATCACTCATAAGAACTCTTTCTTGAATGACCCTAAGTCATACTTGTGCCATGCATGAATAGCATCCCATAATACTACTCATGCTAAGTACTACCTTTAGGTCCTCATACTAATACTTCTTGATTTGGAACCTAGTTTCTCTTTTGAAGGTACTCTCTTAAGCACATCTTAGTTCATTATTAGGTCGAACCCTATGAGATACTACTTTTAGCATGTCTAGGTTCATCATCTACATGGACCCTATAAGATACTACTTTAAGCATGTCTAAGTCCATTCATACCCTTGAACACTATGAGGTACTTCTTTAAGTAAGTCTTAGTTCAATTATGCTTTAGAACACTATGAGATGCTTCTTCAAGCATGTCTTAGTTCATTGGATATGGAGATTGCTACTAGAAACCTTAACCCAACTATGTGAAGGCTTCAATCTCATGAGACCTAACTTTGGGAAAACTCATACTCTACTACGTAAGAGTTCCCCCTTTAACTTGGATAGTCCTCACATCAACTAGGTGTGGTTCTTCTTTCTACTTGGAGCCCAAACCCTATCTTATGTGACACTCCATCTCATTGTCAATATCCACTTGGAGCCAAGCATACACCCCAAGGTTTACTTGTTAAGCCTTGATTAACACTCATATCTCATGGAAGGATGTCCTTGACAACCAATCCATGTTCAAGTTATTATATCACTTCATACTTTCCAGCATTCATAAAGTAAATTAGGTGAGTATAGGCCTTTCAACACAAATCCACCTTTTAGACTTCTATGCATCACATTGACTCTATTCTCAAAGCCTTAGTGATTCAACATTCATGACTACAAGCCTTACTCTCAAAGCTTTACTTCATTCTAACATCATGCATATCTAGATCACAAGACATTCAAGTAATAAGCTTCATCTTAAGCAATTCTCATCACACTCCTCATTACTAGGTGATTCTTAGTCATAATTCATTATAAAGGATCAATTCCATCTTTACAAGTCAAGACCCATCATATTCAGTAAATTCTAGTTCAATTCATAATTATATGTTCCTAACCTTAAACAATTACTACTCATGTCATTGATTTAAGAGAATCACTTTTGAACCTTAAATTTGACCTCTAATGGCATAAACCCACAAATATCACATTCATCAATTTAGACTATGGTTTACCGTAGAAAACACATAAATTCATCATAATAGAACTAAACAAAGCTAAATCAATCATAATTAGGTATTATCCACTAGATTGGAATCATACCCACATCCTACCCACAATGTAAGAAGAACCCTAGTTAGAATTGGATTTTTGATCTACAATTGGGGGATTACTAAGGGGGATCTATGGGTGGAAGAACCCATAGATGATAAGCTAAACAAACCTTAATCAATGCCCTAGCAGAAGCCTTTAGCAATGGAGCCTTCGTTCTTGACCTTAGCTTCAAGCCCTAGCTTCTGCTTCAATGGAAGTCTTTCTAGAGAGAGAAATATTTGAGACAGGAGTGATTTGGGGTTTTGATTTGGGTCTTGTGAAAAGTGACTTAAAATTGGGGGTTAATGACTTAAAATACCTTAAATGGGTGAATAAAACTCATATAAAATGACCCCATTAATTAACTAAATGATTTGGAATTTACTAAACTAACCCTCACTAGGCAGCCCCTTGCCAGAGGCCACACCCAAGTTCACGAGCCATCAATGGCACCACGGCCCGTGGTCCCTTGACCAGTGGCTCCTATCAACTCACCAAACTCCCAAAATCCTAAGGCATGACCACGAGCCTTCCCACGAGCTGTGGTCATGACCACGGGCCGTGAAGTGGCTCGTGGTCCCTTAGGCAGTAGCTAAGCTTTTGGACCCTGCCTCTCATGAGTTTAAGGGGTCTTCACGGACCGTGGTCAATACCACTGGTCGTGAAGGTGGTTGTGAACCCTTGGGCAGTAGCTTGCTAAGGTTGGGCAGCCTTGTCCCCTTGGCTTAGGCTTGCCCTTTTGCCTTGGTACTTGCCCTTCCCATGCTCAACCAAACTCCAAATGGTCTTTTATGCTACGAGGTCTAACACGTACCTTGACGTTCAACCACTAAACCCCTCATTCTAAGCACGTAAAGTCTCATCTATGACTCTAATTCACATACATCAAACCTTAGAACCCTAGCTTGAGGCTCTAGTTTGGTCTACTAGTTTTCGAGGTGTTACAAGAAATCACTTCTTTGTTTTTGTGGAATAACTAATAAAAAGGTGATAATATTGCACAATCTATCACATGTCTTTAAATTGCTATGCTACTCCCACTACAGAATAAAAGATGAAACATAGCCAGGGGCGGATCTACGTAGACAGGTGGGGTGCCACGGCACCTAGTGATCTCATAAAAAACGTTGTATATATGTATAATAATTCAATCTATATTAATTTTTCCACCCGGTAACTGAAATGCGGAACTGCTCAATTGGTGAAGGAGATGGTTTGCCACCCAACCAATGCGGGTTTGAACCTCGCTGCCAACACCTTTTTTTTTGCTTGCTCCTTTTTTTCTTTTCTTTTTTGTATTTTTCATTAGTGTGTAAAGGGCTTAATTTTTTTTTCTCTCCATTCATTCTTGTTTATTTACTATTCTTTATTAATTAAAATTGACTCCTTTTCATAATTACTTTTTATTTTTTTTTAACTTTCTCTTGCACTAAATGTTAATCTCTTGATATGAGTGTTACGTGTTTATTTTGTATCAATTAATGAGTACTGAATTATGAACGTCAAATAAATATTATTAAGATTATATTTAAATAGTAGTTTTTAAAAAATATAAGTTCTAAAAATGATGAACATTATTATTAAAGTTTTTTTTTTAATTTAAAGGTTTTTTTATCTTAACCGACGTTCTTGCTAAGTAAGATGATTAGGCTGAAACTACAATTTATATTATTTCCCTACTATATATCTCCAACAACACATAAAGTCAATGAAATATGAATATATTATGTTAATACTATTATATGATTTATACAAGCTCAAATATTAATGTGAAAACTCTTTTTTTTCTCAAAGTTTCAGCGAATAAGACATCTACTTTCAAAAAGGAAATAAAAATTGAATTGTTTGGTTATCTCTAATCTCAGAATATCTAAAAGAAAATATTACTAACATGCATATTCTATCGATTTGTTTATAAAAATAAAAAAAGATCAATAACCCGAATTGTAACCAAAAATTAAAGCAACCGATCCTTTTATCTTTCTTGAACGATGTGGCACCCATGACCTCCAAATCCTAGTTCCGCCTCTGAACATAGCAATATGTGATAATGATCTATATATGACTAATGTATGTTTTCCAACTTTTTATGAGGTCTTGGTGTTAGAAAGTTATGATATGTGGCAAAAGATGGACATGTCCAATACAGGTTATGTAATTTGAGCTTTATGTTTATTCTTAATTTAATATTTTTATCAATACTTGCTAAATTACTATGTATACGTATAAGTATCTAGTAACTATTTTGTTGCACTTTATTAGCATGTTATGTTATTGGTTGAGAGTAAGATGATGGATTCATGTTCAATTACATCAAGAGGGTAAGACGGTTGATTCATGTCCAAGGATACCAAGAGGGTAAGATGATAGATTTATATCCAAACGCACCAAGAGGATAAGACGACGGATTCATGTTCAATTGCACCAAGAGGGTAAGACATCAAATTCAAGTCTTGATGCACCTTGATGATAAGATATTGGGTTTAAGGTCCATCTATTTATGGCTTAAAACATATTTTTATGGATAATATGTTGGGTTTGAGTCTCAATGCAACATAATCCATATTGATGATATAATGATGACTAAAGCAAATAATATGTTTTTGATAAAAATTAGTCATGAAACTTATTCCATTGAAACTGCTTCATTCCCTAAAGTGAATGTGGTAGCAGTGCATAATATGTCTGAAGTGAATAAGGTGTATGCCCACTATGCTAGGTATGGAAAAGGTCACGACTTTGTCGTGGACGTGGTATCACCAAGAATGTCTCTAGGAAGACATGTATTATTGAAAAGTTTCCTGCTTTATCTTATGGCTTGTATTGGACAAAAATTAGTGCAATTAAGGCACAATCTGTAGTAAATCAAAAGTTTACTAATTCCAATACTCAGATTCACAAATGATGAGACACATTATCGAAAATTCAAATGGACATCTATTAAAGAACCTATAATTCTTTTAAATAGTGATTTTTTTTGTATTGCTTATTATAAAGGCAAGTTAATTATGAAGCCATCATCAATAGAAGTTGAGATTGAGTCCCCCGCGTTCTTGAAACATATATATGCATGGGAAATTTGTGGACATTTCACCCACCTAGTGGGTTGTTTAGATACTTCATGTCCCTAGTAGATGTTTCTTCTAAATGGTCTCATATGTGCCTATTGTCATCTCGCAATTTGACATTTGCATAATTGTTGGCACAAATAATATGATTAAGCGAGTAATTTCTTGATAATCAAATTAAGTCAATTCTCATTGATGACGTTCCAGAGTTTTCTTCCCAATCATTTGATTATTATTGTCTATGAATTGGAATTGAATAAACCCAATATTAAAGTGAATGTGATAGTGCAAAATAAATTATCAATACGCATGTGAACTTAATCGTGATGGGATCACTACTCACTTTCAGAAGAAGTAAAGTGAGTGAGAAGAAATAAATCTGAAAATTAATCTCGAAATAGTAAATCTAAATTTTACTCATATAATAGTAAATAAGAGTTTGTTATAAGCAAAAGGCACATGACAGGATAAACTTGTAATTTACTAGTATAAATAATTTTATTAGTTGATATGAATTATTTGGCCAACCCGAAGATGTGCATACTGCATAGTAGATATATATTGAAGAACCAGAAGATTTTTTTAAGAATTATTTATGTTGTTTGTTCTCATGATAAGTTGACTAGATCAACTAATGTTGGGACTAAATTCCTAAAAAGGTGAATATGGGTTCGTTCACTTGTCATGTGATATGATAAATAAATACACCTATAAGATAATCACGTGTGCATTTATTGTCAACGTGCAATTTGGCATTCGCAAAATTGTTTGTGCATGATAATTGAGTTAAGAGCACAACTTTCAGAATATGTAATCAAAGACAATTCATCTTGATAATATTGATAAATATCCAAATTGATATGACATTAAATTTCATAGATAAATAGTTAATCATTGCTTATGAGAACAAAGATTCATGGTCTAAAATATAATTTGTTGCATACTAAAGTAATTGTATGCATCAGACTAATAACTTATGATCAATTTTCCTCTCAATTATATTATGGTTAGGGATCAAATATTTTCCATCTAATAGATTTTGATGTGCGGTATATCACTAATTAATATACTAAGATGCAAAAAAATAAATTCTCCAAAATAGATTGGGATGCATGTTAGTTTATCTGACATAAGGGGAATGTCACGATCTGAGCCTAAATCCTAGACGTGGCCGGCACTCGAGAACCATTGTTGGTCCTCATGCAAACCCTCATCCTGGCTGACTACAAGCTAAAGACTAACTCAAGCATACATATACATCAAATTGAAAAAAAAACGTTTAAAAATAGTTTACTGAATCTCTAAACTTTGTTGAATATACTGAGTATGACACATAAGTATAAATAAAACATCTGAAAACTGAAAGACTCTCCAAAATTGTCTATCTGTGCAGCCTCTACTGTATATAGAGGAGTGTCGGGACAAGACCCGCGACTACTCAAAACAACTGGCTAGAAAATAAATGTGAAGTCGTCCGGAATGCAAGGAGGCTCACCTAAGCTATCTAAAGTGCAAAGTGATCTCAACGAAATGTATGTTGATGATCATAAGAACATGTATTTGCATCATTAAAAGATGCAGGTCGACGACATCAGTACATTGAATATACGAGTATGTAATGTAGCTGAATAACAAATAATTGAATGGAAGAACTTCAATAGATATAGATATATACTGAACTGAATGTAAAGAAATAAAGAAGTGAAATCAATAAAACTTTACAAAAATACTTACTCATCTCTGAACTCAACATGCTAAGTGATATAATAAAAGTACATTTTTAACTCTATTTGGGAGGTTCTCTAACCGACAACCATCACTATGAGCTACGTGATGATACAACGTCTCGTCCATGCTGCCAGAACTATCATATACCATGTCGGGGGTGTAGAACCTCTCAACGAAGTGGATCCACTAAGCAATAAGGATTCATCCAAAAAGTATGATCCTTCACCCATGTTGGCAGACATGGTTTATGAGGATTTTGAGTTTTCTTAACTCATCCCCATATCGTTGCTCAATACTACTCCCAATAAATATATAGTCATGCTCAAATGTATAAAACATACTCTTTCTCTATTTTGAGGTAATTACTCAAAATAACCTCTTAAAAGAGGTAACTCTCTGAAATATCTCTGAACTCATAAACTCTTTATAGAAATCAAAGTTTCTCTTTTCTCAATGTAACAAAATGATACATTTGGGACTACTTAGCTCCCTTAAACTTTACTCAAAAATTCTCTTTAGAACTTTTTCTCAAACATCTCTTTACTTTCTCAAAAACTCAGTTTAAAACAAAAATATTAGCTTAAAGATTCTCAAAATTTATAACTCAAAATAGGGTTCATGTTGAAATATAGACATGAACAACTCAACTCAAGGATCTCAATAACAATATAGAAAAATTCAATACGCAGAACTCAAGAACTTAGAACTCAATGATACTACTTATCTCTAGAATACTCAATTAATATGGTTCATGCTAAAATATAGACATGAACGAATCAACTCAAGAATCTCAATGCATAACATATAGCAACTCAAACATTAAGAATATAACTCAGAACTAAACAACAAACTCATCTCAAGAACTCTCAAATCTAAGGATGGAACCCTAGATTTACTCTTTTACTGATTTGAAAGTAGATGTAGGGCGTGAGGACGAACTAGTCCAACACTATGATAGCCTTACATACCTAGAAGAACAAAGTTCTTGAAGAATTTTGAAGAAGAACTTGATTAGAAGCCTTGAAACCCTAGCTTGAACGAGAACAAACAAGAAAACCTTTCTTGAGATTCTTGAATTAGTTTCTTGAAAAATCTATGACCAAGAATTAGAATTTTCATTAATGATTCATAATTGTATGAAAAAATTTGAGTTGGAAAGAATGAAGTTCTTTGAGAAGAACATACCTTGAAGAAGAATCCTGGAAAAGATTGGAAGAATATTGAATGGAAGTCATATGCTTTAATTTTCCCTTATGGTTTTTATCTTAGGGTTTCAATGAGAAGAGAATGAGGGATTAAGAGATGAAAATATGATTGTTTTGGACCTTTAATTAGTCAATAAATTCGTTTAGGGTTTTCTTAGAGGTAAAATAAATAAAATGACCCTTTTTAATGTTTTCCCGTCAACTAATTCATCAAGGTTACTAGAGTGATCATAACTTTTACTCTTTTTACTAAAAACTCGATTGTTGAGAAATTGGTGGCGTTGAAAAGAAGATTCAAATACCTTTAATTTGATAGGGTATCAGCCACATAACTCTTTAAATAATAAGAGATATGGTTGTTTGAAGTTGACTCAAGTAGAATCTTACAACAAAACTTAATCAGTATGAAAGCTTTCAACTCAACTTTGTGCTAGGGGATTCTAGTGACCTAAATTCATATCTAAATTCATTCCCACACTAAAGAATTGACCTTTACACATATGAGAATTTAAGAACCATTCGATAGATCTTATTCACAAATGAAAAATAGTTCGAGTCTTAACTTAGAAATATTTTGGGTGTTACAAAGGAGATAATAAGCAACCAAGAATTGGATGCTCCTATTGAATTTCCATGAAGGACAGAGTCTACGACATGCATAAAGCATGATAGACCACTCGGTTTTAAATAAAATAATCCTTGAAAAAAAAGAGAGGAGCAAATGATTGAAATGATCATAATGAGAAGGTAATGTGCTCTTGAAGAGACTATGACATAACACTTCATGGAACCTCATGAGTGGGATAGGTACCTAAAATAATGAAGTGATGAGATCTGAATAAGTTATGTCGTATTGTAAACCGATACAAAGTGATATTTTATCTAAGATATCTTTGATACAATATAACGCAATAATGTAAAATGTTATTGATTTACCGTGAACGTAAGGTCTTTTTGATGCATTAAACTTAGAGTTTTTCATGAGTCTTTAGGCAATTTATTAGAAGATGTGATGGTATTTTGATTTGATTTTGCAGGAAATAGGTTTTGAAGCAATTGGTATTCAAAGAGTTGAAACAGCAGGATTTTCGTGACAAACGAAATCAACTATGAGTCATCATTCCTTGGATGAGCCGTAAGTGGAAGGCGTGCTTGTAGTGCTGAGAAAATGGAGTTAAGCGTTGAATGACAGAAGGAAATTGATGAGCTGTAGTCATCACTACGAGTCGACATAAGGAGTCGTAGATAACTTCAAAGAGGATGAGTTCCAGTGTAACGACCAAGTTCCGTCTTTATAGAAAATCCAACATAGAAAAAATTTGGTCCGAAAAACTTTTTTGTAGTAACTTGAGATTTCCCAACCTAGTCTAGATTTGGATGAAATCGGAGTCTGCGAGGTCTAGGGAAATCTTGTAGAAATTGGGTGATCTAATTATGAATTTGATCATACGAGTAGATAGATAAGTCGTTAAGGAACTCGTACGACTTTATGGAATTGAATTCAGGTGAGTAGAACTCCCGAAATTAATCTTGGCGTGAGTGGGTAGTTTTTGAGTGTCGTTGGTTAAAAGTGTGTTGTGAAATGGGGGTATTGGAATTATTAAATTAGCCCACTATTATGTACAAGCCGCTATGGTGGGAATTAGTGTCGCCAGGGTGGGGCCGTTGCAGCAGGGTGGTACCGCTATGGCGGGCAAACGCGACTTAAAGTTGGAAATAAACTCCAAAACGTCTTTATTCTGCAATTTTTGAACTTTAGAGCTAAGGAACAAATCAGGGCATTTCTTGATAGTTTTCCACCATTTTTGAGGCTAAAGGTAAGATTTTCACTCCCCGAATCCATTTTTCGATCCGTATAACGTAATCTAATGGGTAATTATCGATGTGAGAGAATTTTGATATAAGAATTATGATGGAAAAATCCCTAATTTGGATATTGGGATAATGGGTTTGATCTAGGGTTGATAGGATTGTTAGTAATCCGGGTAATTAATGATTGTTTATTGAATTATGTGTTATTTTGATTGTTTGTAGACCAAGAACAAGCGGAACGAATCCGGAAAGGGAAGAATCAAGTTTCTTAGGGGATTCAAGCTTGTTTCGAGGTAAGTGATGGTTGTGATTCTATGATTGTGTGATGTATGTTTATTTTGCTTCATTATGATACATGTATGTATGTGAATGTTGCTTTATTGATCACATTAATTGTAAATGAGGATAGATGAATGATGAATGTCATGAATCAAGACATGATTGTATGATTATGAGAATGTACTTTGTGATTGTGATTGTGGCTTGTTGAATGGATCGGGTGTTGCATTCCGACACACTAACTTGGATCGGTTGTCACGTTTTGGCATAATTATAGGATCGGTTGCCACGTTTCGGCATAATCATTAGATCAGGTACCACGTTCCAGTATGTTAACAGTTTGGGTTTGGGTTCCATGAGAGGACCAATGACTTGATATAACTGCGATATTTGAGAATTGTGAAATTATTCGTTGCTCGTAAATGCTGATGATATTATATATAGTTGGTGTATACATGTTGTTATTATGTTGTATTAACTTATGTATGTTGCACTTAGTGGGATAGCCGTGTGATCCTACCAGTACATTGTGGTTGTGTACTGATACTGCACTTGCTCTTTCTTTGTTGAGTACAAGGCATCTTCAGGCTGCTATTGACAGACCTCGCTTAGAAGATCGTGATCATCGTTCGAATTCAAGGGTGAGCCTGTTCTTTCGGGCTTCCATGAGTTCTCTTTCTGTCTATGTCCACATTTTGGACTTAGATTTTCTAATTAGTTGTTAGTACATTAGTTTGGGGTTGTAACCCTTCTTGTTAGACTTATGGATCTTGTTAGATGTTTTGGTACGTTCACTTTCACGTTCTAGGTGTTACTTCCTCATTTGTTTAGTTGTTAGACTTTTCTTTGGAGTTTATGGGAACTCCCTATTTCTTTCTTTAGCATTTAACTTGCTTCCGTAACTTAAATGCCTTAATATTTTGATTAAAGTTGGTTAGCTAATTAGTATTAATGGTTCTCCCACCGGAGGGTTAGTGTGAGTGCAAATCCAGATGGTCTGGGTCGTGGCAAAGTTTGTATCAGAGCCTAGGTTCGTTGATCTCGATGTACCAAGACGAGTAGGAAATCTCTCTACTTTCTTTTGTCTCCTTCCATGCTATAACATAATTCCAATTGGTATCTGGTGATTCAAATTGGTATCTAACCTCCTTCACTCTTCTTTTCGCAGATGGTTAATACTATATTCAACGGCGTCAGGCCCATAGCTCCCGTCAATGATCCAGTTGAGGAATCTGCAGCGAGAGGTCACGATCGAGGCAAGGGTAGAGGAAGAGCTAGGGGTAGAGGCCGAGGAAGGGCAGCACCTACTAGGGATAGATCACCGGTTGGAGATGCTCCCAGAAATGAGGCCCCTCTTACACACCATGAAGAGGTAGAGGAGAATGTAGAAGTTGAGGAGGAGAAGGAGAATGTTGGGCAAGGGGAAGAGGTGCAGGCTGAGACTACATGTATTCCTCCCTCAGATCCAGTGTTAGCTCAGCAAATCATGTCATTCTTGAAAAGGTTGGTCAGTCCTGGAGTGCTTCCTTCTGTTCAAGTAACTCAAGCTTCTACCAATCCCCCTATTACTATCACTACGCCCAATGTGGGTGGATCTGGAGGTAATGATGGTTTCTTCCGTCCTTTGTTGAGTTCAGTTATGACTGGTAATGAGCATGAAATGTTGACGAAGTTTTTGAAGCTAAAGCCTCATGTATTTCTTGGTTCTGAGAGTGAGGATGCTTATGAGTTTATCTTAGACTGCTATGAGAGGCTTCATAAGTTGGGAATTGTCCATCAGCATGGGATTGAGTTTATGACTTTTCAACTTCAAGGTGAGGCTAAGTAGTGGTGGAGAGCTTATGTGGAGTGCATGTAACACCCCTCAAAATAAAGTAGGATAAAGTAGAGTCTCACATAGGTTTTATGCATTAATAACTTGTTAAAATAATGAAAAATAGCCTTTTAGGTCAGTTTTAAAGAGTTTGGAAGCCAAACGTCAAGGGACGATCAAGACGTTTGGAAACTAGTCTTTTACATATTGGTGTGTTCTAGTATGTTGTTCATGTTTTTATGTGTTGTTTGGAGTCTAAAATCAGTGGAGGTGACCCTAGTGTCTTAATAAATGTTTTTAGGATCAAAACGTTCGGATACGACACCCCGGGGGCCACCCTAAAGGTCCCCGAGGAAGACCCCAACCTTGGCCAAGCAAGCTGCCAAGGCAGCTTGAAGTTGTGCATGGAAGGAGTGGCTCCGCGTCGCGGACCTGCTCCACCCATGGCCAAAAAGTTGTCGCGGACTCTATCGTCTCGAAATTTAATTTCCAGAAACTTGCGGGAACACCTCCGCGTCGCGAACTTGTTTCCCGACGAAATCTGCGAAAATAGAACTCAAGTTTGACTTGTTTAAAAGGTCCAACTAAGTGAAGGGTAGTTTGGGTACTTTGGGGAATTATTATAAACGGTTATTATACCTATTTTAGGGTATTTTAAGTTGGTTAAATCCCCAAATGCCTAGAATTAAACCTCATTCTTCAATTAACCCTTCCCTCTCAAAAATAGATTCTCTCAAAAACTCCATTGAAGACCTTGATGAAGCTCAAGCTAAAAGATGGGTTTTCAACTGATTTGTTCTTCAATTTAATGAGTCTTCAATAATTAAGGTATGGTATCTCTTGATTCTTGAATAACCTGTCATTCAAGGAGTTCTATCAAACATTTTCAAAAGAGATTCAAAGACAAAAATTCCCAATTTTCAATCTAACCATAGGTTCTTTGTCAAACAATTTTCTAAATCATTCTATAGATGAATTGATGTGGAATTAAGGTTTTTAAGATAATTTTCAAGGGAATTCATGAAGAATCCATGATCCCCAAATTCTCAAAAATTGGCCTATGATATGGGTCTTTGTGAATGTGATTTCTATTGGTGAAATTATGTTTAGATTAGATTGGATTGATGTTTCCTATGATTATCTATACTTATTCATGTTGAATTGTTGGTATATTGATGAGTTGAGAATTATGGCATTATGGGCAAAGTTATGGGTTAATTCCTTTGTTTATGGAATTGTACTTAGATTTTGTTTATGTTATTGAATTACATTGTTGATTCCTATTGCTATCTATCTCAATTGATTATGAATTGTTGAGGATTGATCCATGGTGATCATGGCTTGAAGAATTGGTAAGTTGACCTAACTTATAGTCTATAGTATGGGAATTGATATTGTGTGGTTTGACCCACTTATGGTGGCGGTGTTTACTTTTTGTCTATCTATGCAAGTTGAGATCATGGCCTTGAAGGCAATAGATGTGAAGTGAATTTATGATTATGATACATATGTTTATGAAGTTATGCTATGAAGGTTATGTATGAAATCCTTAATGCTAGCATCATGTTTAAAGTGTGTTGATGATGAGGAGTATAATGTGAATGATAATGTTAGGGATAAGGTGTGGTCTACATGATTGATTATGTTAAGTACAATT
>JAJOOR010022329.1:0-27695 GCA_036250505.1 Solanum acaule | reverse complement strand
ACTTCTTTTGTAGCTATGAGGTTTGATGTGCTCCCCGAAGTATTGTTAGAACCTTTTTCTATCTCTACCCCTGTTGGTGATTCTGTAGTGGCAAAGAGAGTCTATAGGAAATGTCCCGTTTCCTTATCCCATAGAGTTACTTTGGTAGATTTGGTGGAACTTGACATGATTGACTTTCATGTTATTTTGGTCATGTATTTGTTGCATTCATGTTATGCCTCTATCGACTGTAGAACTTGGGTAGTTAAATTTCAATTCCCAAATGAGCCTATCTTAGACTGGAAGGGGGGAAACTCTATGCCTAGAGGTCAATTTGTTTCTTACCTAAAAGCTAGGAAAATGATTTCGAAGTGTTGTGTCTACCATATAGTGATGGTGAGGGATGTGGAGTCTGATTCTCCTACTTTTGAGTCTGTCCTGTTGGTAAAAGAGTTTCCAGAAGTTTTCTCTGAAGATTTATCCAGTATTCCTCCCAAAAAGGAAATAGACTTCGGGATTGACCTACTCTCCCATACCCAACCTATCTCTATTCCTCCTTATAGAATGGCTCCGATGGAACTTAAGGAGTTAAAAGAACAATTGAAGGATCTATTGGATATAGGTTTCATCCGACCGAGTATCTCTCCATGGGGTGCTCCGGTGTTGTTTGTTAGGAAGAAAGATGGTGTCACGACCCAGGGGTACACCCTAGATGTAACACGGCGTACTTGACCTCAAAGAGGTCTCATACAAGCCCTTAGAACATCATAAACATAAGTAATAGAAATGATGCGGAATTTAAAACTTTTTTACAATCAAAATCTTTTCATAAAATCAAATGGAACTCTAGACATTGTCTCATTAAAACCATCTAATATAATAGAATATCTATAAGGGTCAGAGCCCTTTACAACATAGTCTTAAAAAGAGAAAGTAAGATAGAAACTAGAATGAAATAACTCTTATCCTCGAACCATGAGGACTCACCGAAAGTGTGGAGAATAGTCAATCCAAACTCTTGATCAAGAAGGAATCACAACTCAACACCGGGCCCTACACTTACAGAATAAATGTAAAAAATATGGGTTAGTACAAAAATTGCACTAAGATGGAAGTCATGCAATAAAATCCTTGAAACATTCGAAAAGGGACCATTTGGTTGAAACCATGCATTTTACCAACTTTAAGTCATCATACACATTAGTGTAAATACATAAGTCAAATCCATTCATAAGAAACCCTAAGTTATACTTGTGCGATGCATAGACAAGACCCCATAATCTCATTTAATGTTATGTACCACTTTTAGGTCACCATAATCATACACATCATCACTTGACTTCATCCATGGCCAATATTGATAAACAAGGAAACATTCATGTTCATTAACTTGTAACAAGGAAATCCACTCATAGCAACAATTCATTTCATACATGCCTAAATTCATATATCTTCATAGCATAAGAACACCACACTATAACCCCTTTTTAAAGCCTACTTGTGCAATGCATAAGTGAAGTCCCATACCCCTACTCACACTAAGTAGAACTCTTTGATAAGTCATAAGTATAGTTCATGTTCATGTTCTTGTCATATTCATATTCTCGTCATGTAGGGAAGTAGCCTTAACCAACATAGACCATGTGAGTTACATGGAATCCGGTTTCATGTCCCACACCGAAAAGAGATGTCCTACTTGCCTAAGGTAGAACTACATGTATTAGCTTTTAGGTGGATCTACTAGCTAAAGACCTATGTGGGCACATAGTTATGGGATAGGGAGATTGCTTCTAGAAACCCCAAACCTATTGTATTGACGGGGGAGCTTCATCTCATGAGGTTACTTTAGATAACCCGACCTATTGTATTGACAGAAGGGCCTCTACCTCACATTCCATATCCACTCGGTGCTAAGCATAACTTTCCCAAAAATTTACGTATTTAGTTTTGAATTGTATTTACATGTGTGAAGGTGTATCTTACCCTTCATTCAACACAACTCATAAAATAGCTCATGGCTTCAATTAGGTGACAATGGAATTCCAACCTTAGAATCATCAATAAGTGAGTCAACCTTTCACATCATATTCATAGTGTGTTCATGAGAATAATCTTTCAATCAACACAACAATACTTTCATAGTCATAGAGATTACATGCATAGTCATGTATAAGGGTATGGGGAGAATGATCTTTCAACAGTATTACAAATACACCATAGTCAATGACTCTTCACTTTCTAAGTGAATCATAAGCTCATACACAATTCTCATAAACATGTACAAACCCTTACAATTTACCCTTCAAGTACCATGAATTACCTTTAACCCACAACATCTAGAACTACTACATTAGATAGGGAGAATATCATGATTCAACAATGTAGATCAATATAGACATAATCAATTAACATGCTTCTATAATCAATCAACCCACATCTTGAGTTCACAATTTCGAAATATGAGGGATTCATGGGTCCTTGGGGGAATTTCATCATAAATCAACATTAAATCATCAATTCAATCATCATCCTTCATAATTAAACCATTGAAAACGTTTTGAAACAGAACCCATGAATTAAATTGAAACCCTAGCTTTTGGGTAAATTGGAAGCTTTGAAATCAAGTTTTGAAGGGACTCTATGGGTGAAAGCTACCCATAGATGAAAAGCCACCATACCTTGATTGAGAATCTCCAAGAAATTTGAGGAAGAAGCCTTGAAATCACCAAACCCTAGCTCCAATTCTACTCTTCTTCTTCTTTGAGTTTTAGAGAGAGAAATATTGTGACGAAGATGAACTTTTGGTTTGATTTGGGTGTTTGAAAAAAATGACTTAGTTTAGTGAATTTTGACTTAAAAACAACTTATATAGTACCCCTAAGAATACCCAAAACGACCCCACTATAATTGGACTTAAAAAGGAAATGACTTAACTAACCTTTATTAATTGAACATGCCCAGGTGTCACGAGCCACCTTCACGAGTCGTGATAGGGACCACGATCCATGGTCCCACTCGTGAAGTTGGGGTAGTAGCTAGGCACTTGGTACCACAAGCTCACAAGCCCAAGGTATTCCCACGAGGGGATCCACGAGCCGTGGTCCAAACCACAAGCCATGGTCCCTATCATGATCCTTGAGGCAGTAGCTATTTTACTTGAAGCCCCTAGCTCAAATGCCCAAGGCATCTTCACAAGGGGCTCCACGAGCGGTGGTCAAGACCACTAGCCATGGTCCCTCTCGTGAACCTTGAGGCAGTGGCTAGGTGATGTTTTGCGTAATCAACGCCACAACTTCCAGTACGAGTGTCTATGATCGTGCAATAGTACAGTAACCCAACCAAGGGTTGGGTTCGTGTCCCAAGGGAGTCGTTTCGAGAATTAATAGAATAATAAAATTAAGTTCTAACTAATCATAGATAAATACATTAACGATGAAAAACATTGTAAATCAAAGAGGGGGACACAAAAGTGTCAAATAACAATTTGGGGGTTTTGTCACAAGTATAGAAAAACAACAAAATTAATAAGAAAATCAAGTATGGGGAAGAGTTCTTGGGGTGTGACAGAATACAAGTTTAGATAAATAGTTGGGTACATGCTTTAAATAGGAAATTTGCAAGATAATAGTGACTAGGCAAAGCTTTAGATGGAAATAAGTTCCCTGTAGGGAAACTTACCCCGTTTCAAATGCCTTCCTCTCGGACACCCATTAGCCGCATGAAGACCAGCCTACGCCTTACCCCACTCACTCTCTCGAGCTGAGTGTTAGGATATGGGACTAGGGCTCACCTTCTTGGGCTGAACCTCATGTCGACCGACTCTTTAGGCCATCAGTCTAGTGGTCTTTGTTTCGCGACCTCTCTCTCGGGCAAGCTAAAAACACATGGGTGGCTTTGTATTTGCAATTACAAACCCATTAAATTAAACAACAACAACTAGGTGAAATCACCATTAAACTACATCTAATCTATCAGCAAGCAAGACCCAACAAAAATATCAACACATATTTGCTAAATCACATCCTAAGAATGAGGGTTTTTAGCCACACATCAAGTGATATAAATTTATACCTTCAATGATGTTAAAATCAAATGGGTATAGAGAAATAAGTCTTGATTTGAGCAAAGAGAGAAGAATCCAAGAGACCCACTTCCAAATTCGAAGAGATGAAACCCTCTTCTTCTTCAAGTTTTCAAAACCCTCTCCAAACTTGAGAGTAAAAATAAAAAGTACTAAAAATTATATTAAGAACCTGATATTGTCTAATAATACTACAAATTCTAACCTGCAACTTAAGGGTTTTCATCAGACATTGAGATGAAACAAGAATTCGAGGACACAATTTCTATTAAAATATAGCCCTAAATGAGTCCAATTTGCGGACTCATCAACACCCCCAACTTAAACTTTTGCTTTTTCTCAAGTAAAATCAAGTTCAGTTGTTCAAAAAGGGTGTCTCAAACAATGCTACACAAAACTCAATCATGAATGTACACAACAAGACTTCAAACTACTTATGAGAAAATCAATTGTGTACTCAAAGATTCAAGTTGTGACAAACCATTACCAAAGATTCTTATGTTCGTAATACTTCCTACTTGTGCAAGTTCAAGCTCAACAAAAAGTATCTAAATGCCCTCACATAAAGAATGATTCCATATTCACACATAGAGGTTAATCAATTCAAGATCAGGAATCAGATGCAACGCTCACACTCAAAAAGAGGAACACAATGCATGTTTTCACCCATAGGCTTGCCTTTATTTTCCAATCGACTTTCGATTTGGCTTACTCAAGATCAAAAAGGTCTTTTCAAGGCTTGTAATGGGGCTGAGTGTACATGTATATTTATTACGGCTCAGTGACTTCTTCATTCTCGTGAGGTGTGGTGTTCTCAAAAGTTCCTTTTTCTTTCCCTTATCACTTTTTGTTGTAGTGCTTCTAAGTCATCCTTTTATTCTCTCTCCATGTATTGCTTGGAAACCCAATTCCTTTTTGCACTTTTTATTCCACAAAATTATTTTTTTATTTTATTTTATATTTTTTTAAAATTTTTTTTGAAGGGTTTCCATTTTGTTGAGTAATACCATGGGTTAAGGGAGACTTTTCTTGCACTTCTTGACTTCTCCTTTTCCTTTTCACCACACCCCCAACATAGGCTTTTGGCCTAAGTTGGTTATTCACTAAACCACAAATCAAGAGGATCATACGTAGTGGGTCAAGTAAGGTCTAGGGTTCATCAAGGTTCTTCCAAAGAAAGATAAGGCTCAAGGGGTGTTCATAAGAGTTTCACACACTCACGGGTAGGCCACAAAAGAGGTATATTTCAAATATGGCTCACACTCTTTAAAGTTGCCTAAGATCACTTCAAGAGCACACCTTTCTAAATCAATCAGACTAACGGGGCAAATTCTGGGTTTATTTATGCATGGTTCAAAGTAAGCTAATCACACAAGGCATTGACACTCGAGTCAAACAAGACTACACACTTTTGCTAGTGTGCAATGGTCATTACAAGAGAATCAATTCGATAAATGGCTAATCACAACAAGATGCAAAGAGTTCACATATTGTCCATGCAACTTCATTTGGTCTCGTCGTAGCCGTGCATTCATGTTCGTTCGATTGATAGCACTATTCAAGTCATCAATATTGATCGGGACTAAGACTTAAATTTTGCAAAACAACAGCCACTTTCAACACACGAGAGGTGGCAAAGTGTTCGAAAAATTCAAATTTTTTTGGAAACGTCAAAATCATTTTTGTAATTTAAAACAAAAGAGAGCCATGAGCTCAAACATCCACAAAAAGCAATAAATAACACAATTAAAAATAGACAACCCAAAACAAACACAAGTATCCATAACAAGCAAACAAGGTGGGCCTCACCCCACCATAAATAAATGCAATTTGTCCTCAAATGCAAATGATGAATATCCAGCAGTGAGAATAAAGAAAGATAAAGAGGGAGGTAAAGAGGGGATCCTGTCTACACACTTGCTCCATCTGTCGTGGCATCGTTGCTCGATGCATTAGCCTGGAATGCGACAATGGTCCCCGTATTATCATTCCTAGCTTCTGCAACGATGTTACCTGCAACCATTCCGTCCACTTTATGGCCCACCAAAAAGGAGTCTGTGGCCATGTAAAATCCACGTTTCCATGAAGGAATAGTGGGCTCAATGGGGGTCCTCCTGTTGGCAATTGCTTTCTTACTCTCTTTTCTTTTTTGGCCAGTTTTGCTATCTTCTCGTCTCTTTTAATATCTCGTGCTCTTACATGTCCGGGTGGCATGTCCATTCCTGTAACTTTTGGTCTAGCCATTTCTGCAAAAGACTTCGAGAAAAGTTGGACAATATTTTGAACAGGGCAGGGGAATTCTGGGTGTAGAATAGCTTCACCAAACCAGTTGGCGAAGTACTCATCCATTTGGGCTATTCGCTGAAGATGATGCACAGAAGGTGCAAGGGTGCAGACAAAGGGCAAACAAAGAGTCCTTCGGTGAGTCGCTAAGTGCTCTTAGCAACATTATGCTCACCGTCGAAGGTTACAGATTGATTAATACATGTAGCATTCAGTTAAAGGCGGAATGGGGGCATTGTACGAACTGTCGAGCAGTTCGGCGAGTTCTACTCGGCTCGCCAAACAGCCCAACGTGTCTATTTTCAACCCATTTCTTTCAAATTCAACCCCGCAACCCCTGATGATGCAGTTTAAGACTCCGAAGGCATAAATTCAACGAAGACCCACAACAAGTTTTGCTTACCCATGGCAAAATAAGTCGACTCAAGTCACAATCGAGTGAGATTCTACCAGTTACGAAAAAAGTATTGAATCATAATCGATATTATATGCAATCCCATCAATTTAGAGCTTTGGCAGAGGTTCAACAATATCAACATTGTGCAAATGAGTACAATTTTAATAAATTAAACACGTGGTTCAGACAACCAACCTTTGATGCCGATCAGATACCAATGAAGTGCTAGGCAACAATGCAATCTGAGTTTGCGCACAAATCAATGAAACAAGATACTCCAAAAGTGTAGGAAATAAAAAAACTAGAGTGCTGGTGTGAGTTTGGACATATGAAAAGTGGGGGAAATGAGTAAAGTTGAAACTTTTAAACCTTTGGCTTGCAAAGACCGTTCATTTTTTGCTCTCTCGACGACGTTATTCAGCTTTGCCTACTCACTCGGCGGAGCGTCGATTGTTTAGTTTCTTCGCCGATATTTACAGAATCTCTGGTTTACAGGAGTCCAATCGGCGGTTTCCCTCATGATCATCGACTTGGTTGACGATGTCTTGGGTCAAATGGCGGGTAAGATCAGATTCGCCAAACCTTTCAGCGACTCACCAATAGATTCTATTGCTCGCCAATCTGCACTTTTCGTTCACTATCCACACTTCCATCTGCACAATCAACACACCATTATTTGATCAAAACAAATGAAAATAATAACTGGTTTTGGATTGCCTCCTAAACAGAGCCTAAGTTAACGTCGTGGCACGATGCAAGTCAACCTTCGAACCTCACTCTTGGGGTTAGCCATAGTATCACTAGGCAAGCCCCCTTGTTGTATTGGATTAAGATGAGATGAGATATGACCCATTTGGGTCTCTAACTACTTGATTGAAACTGAATGAGATGTGACGGTCTGGTTAAGGGTAGACACATCTTCTTTCATGCCTTTTAGCATTTTGTCTGACCCTTCAACTTTGTTTAGGATACACGAGAGCATATCCTCGGACCTACTGCCTTCTGAATCCTTGGGCTTTTGTCACTCGTGGGGAGGCACATATCTATCCTTCTCCCCATCCTTCCAATTTGGATTCCGATCCCTCCATTCACGATCTCGATCTTTCTATCCTTCGTGTCTAGCCAAGCCTTGGTTACCACCCTGCCTCGAGTAGTTTGAATGGTAACCACCGCCTTGGTTTGCTATAAAATTTACCTCCTTGCTATAAAGAGCTTCAAACTTTATCTCTTCAGGATTCGTGCTCCCAACCCCCACATCATTGAAAACACGAGTACCAACCCCCATGACATTCTTAGATAGACTATCAAGCTGTGTCATAATCTTAGCCATGTTTTGGTCTCTCTCATTGTCCTTTTCCATCTGCTCTTTAGATAGCTGGCAGGTGACAGGGGAGACCTGGTCCTCACGAGTGTACCACGCTCTGTTGATGGTTGTCATGCCATCTAAAAGTTGGGCCTCTACCACGTACGGCTACTGCATTAAACCTCTGGGTGAGAGTTGTCAGCGACACCCTTGTTTACCAAGTCTAGACTCCGGTAGAAGTATTGAAGGAGAAAGTTATCAGGAAGACCATGGGTTGGGCATTGTAGCACCAATTTTTTAAATCAAAGCCATGTTTCGTGCAGAGGTTCTCCATTAAGATGCTTAAAGCTTTGGATGGTATCTCGAATAGTCATCATCTTCAAGGGAGAGAAAAATTGCATATTAAATGCGGTGACCAGCTCCTCCCATGAAGTGATCAAATTTTGTGGTAATTCAGCTAACCACTTGCAAGCTTCCCCTCATCAGAGAAAATGGAAATAATTGTAGCCTGATTGACTCTTGAGAGATGTTCTTGAAAGAGAATGGCCCACAAACGTCTACGAAGTTTCGAAGATGCTCATGGGGATCCTTATGAGCCAATCCACTGAAGAGTCCTTTTAGTTGTAAGAGTTGTAACATAGTGCTCATTCTACGAAACACTGCATTCCCTTCGGCTAGGGGTAAGCGGATGGATCCAACACCTCCCATGAGATAGGGGTCAGTGACATTTGGCTCTTAGACATCATTAAGGTTACCGATGTCATCTTGGTGGCCCACTTGGCTACCAATACTTCCGTTAACACTCATGCTTTCTGAAATGTTTACATAATCAACAAAACAAGACTAAAAGTTAAGTTAGTAAAACTACACTAAAAAGAACAAAAATTCTACTAATCTAAGAATTCTCAAGTAACACCACTCCCCGATAGCGGCACCATTTTGATGTTTTGCGTAATCAACGACACAACTTCCAGTACGAGTGTCTACGATCGTGCAATAGTATAGTAACCCAACCAAGGGTTGGGGTCGTGTCCAAAGGGAGTGGCTTCGATCATTAATAGAAAAACAAAATTAAGTTCTAACTAGTCGAAGCTAAAGACATTAACAATGAAAAACATTGTAAATCACAGAGTGGGACACAAAAGTGTCAAATAACAATTTGGGGGTTTTGTCACAAGTATAGCAAAAACAATAAAATAATAATAAAATCAAGTATGAGGAAGAGTTCTTGGGGTGTGACCGCAATACAAGTTGAGATAAATAGTTGAGTACATGCTTTCGATAGGAAATTTGCAAGATAATAGTGACTAGGCTAAGTTTTAGATGGAAATAAGTTCCCTCTCAGGCAACTTACCCCGTTTCAAATGCGTTCCTCTTGGACACCATTTGCCGCATGAAGACCAGCCTACACCTTACCCCACTCACTATCTCGAGCTGAGTGTTAGGATATGTGTAACGACCCGAGGGCACCACCTAGTCGTTACATGCATATTAGACCTCTCGGAGGTCTTATACAAGCCTTAGCATTCATTCATCGCATTCGGTAATAAAAACCGTAAGTAAAAAAACACTTTTTAAAACAAATCCATAATACTCATAAAATCTTTCAAATGTAAAGAAGTAGAATTTCTAAGTCTCATGTACCATCTTAGACACAAATAGAACATCTTAGGGATACGACCCCTTTACAATAAAATATAAGTCTTATACAATGTCTAAGTGGAAATACTAGAAAGGTAACAACTATGTCCTCGAATATATGAGGACATACCAAGCTTCTTGAGAAGAGTCAATATCCCAAGGTTCTCAAAAGATCTCCTCACTTTTCACCACCTACACTTGTAACATTAGAGAAATATGGAGTTAGTACAATAAGTACTAAGTATGATGACCATGCAAGAAAACATGCACAACGGACATTTACAAGGAATGTATGCTTTTAAGACCTTCTTTATCAAACCTTTACATTCACAAGCATAAACCCATATTTCAAGTCACCATTCACAAATAAGACCATATTGCAACTCAATTAACACAAGTGTACCATACTTAAACAAGATAGTAACGTAATTCCTTCATTATCATTTAAGCCCTATCTCAAGTCACCATAAGCCACATTTAAGTGAATAATGAAGTGACCGCCCATATAACCTCTTCATATACACCTAAGTGTTCCTAAGAGTTAGCATAGACAAGGGTTTTATCATTACATTATAACATATTAAGTCAACATTCTTTATAAAACCATTTAAGAGACACACACGCATATAGAGGACAATCACATAATAGCCCTAAGGCTTAGGCAACTCATTTTAGCATCTTTTAAGCCTACTCATTCCATGTGTAGATAGCATCCCATACTACTACCTACACGTTGTAGAACCTATCTAATACTAGAGTGCACATCCCATATGATGGAAATAGGCCTTAACCGACATAGACCACACTAGCAAGGTTTAGAATCTGGAGTCTATCCTACTCCATGGAGGTTGTTCTATTTGCCAAGGGTAGAACTAAAAGCAACCCATGTTGGCACACAGTTTAAGAGATGTCCAATGATGTTCATTGTGCCTAATCTCATGCTCAACTAGGCCACCATCCTAACCACATCCACTCGGTGCTTAGCCTTGGTTTCCATAGAGTATGCAATTACATATGTACTAGAGAGGGTTCCTTTTCTAGTTCAACCAACTCATAGTACCTTTTCCCAAGAAAGGCCCCATTTCTTAGTCATAACCAATCTAGGTTCATAAGGATAGCTCATTTGACTTTCTTAGATAAGGATTCTCATGCCGTTCCGGTAACATCCATCTCTAAGTCTATCATTTCACTCAAGAAGGGAACATCGCCCTATGGCCCATCCTTCAATGTTATACATTTTCTTAGGAAAGCTAGACTCATGAAAAGGCACTATTCTTAAGTCTACCAATTCAAGTCTTGGACTAGAATTCCTCTTTTAGCATTTACATGAAGAGCTCTATTACTAAGTCATAGCCCAATCAAACATTCATATAGATAATCAAACTTCATGACACAAGATAAGATACTCAAGTCTAGCATATGATCTACAACATCATCTTATGAAAACTCATCATAGTCCATCATCACTACATATCACCATTTCAAGAGAAACATGCTTTCACATTAGCATAATAACACTTTATACAATATCACATTAATACCATTAGAACATCTTCACATTATAGCTTCACACAAACTTTACATATAGCTTCATATAATACTTTACATAGCCTCATATATGTATAGTAATACAACAATATAATAACACTCATATAATTCCTTTTATGGCCTCAATTCACCATAATACAATATTACAACATTATACAACAACTTCGACAATGTCTACATGGCTACAATTCACAATAATACCACACAAGAATAAGATATAACACTTCCACCGAAGGTGGATTCAACCTACCAACAACAATCAATTCAATAAAGAGAGTTCAATCTTTCTTACCATAGTCCAAAGCCATAGCCAAAATCATCAATACTTCACCCATAAGGCATACCACCCTTCATTCATCCATTATGAACAATTAATCATAAATAAATATTAAACAACACAAGAGATATCAATATAATTAACTTTACACATAATTCCATCAATTTTGAATTTATAGAAATAGACCCACTTCATAGCAAATTTTAGGGTTTTGTAGAAGACAAGGGTTCATGGAGTATTTCATTCAAAAACCACAAACAAACATCAACTAATCCATAACCACATGTTTCAAATCATTTTCATGCAAGAACCCTTGATAGAATTCAAAAACAAGCTTTTAGTCACTTTTTGAAAACATTGTAAAATCCTTTGGAATTGACTCTAGGATGAAGATGAGTCCTAGATAAAGAGCCACCATACCTTAACTGATGAATTCCCAAAGAAATTTGATGAAGAAAGCTTTGAATCCAAACCCTAGTTCCCACTTCTCCTTCTTCCTTGAGTTGAGAGAGAAATATTGAGAGAGAAGAACTTTGGAGGTTTTGATTAGGGTATTTGAGAATAATGAGTTAAAGGAAGGTTTTAAGACATAAAACTATTTATATTAATGATATAAACCATTTAAAATCAACCCCACATGTTAAAGACTTAAAATGAAATTACTTAACAGCCCTTCACTTGGGAATCCCCATCAGGGACCATGCCCACTTGGATGGGTCGTGAAGGGTACCACGACTCATGGTGGTGCCCGTGGTCCCTTGACCAGTGGGCCTCTCCACCATGTCAAGCCCTCAAGGGCCCAAGGCATTTTCACGAATGCTCCCACGATCCGTGGTGCACACCACGAGTCGTGGTAGAGCTCGTGAAGAGGAGGCAGCACCTAGGAAACGTTACCTTGCCTCCCTTGAGACCAAGTGATCTTCACGCCCAAGTATACGAACCGTCTAGGTCACCATTGATCGTGGTGGTGCCCGTTGTCTTTGGGGTAGTGGGCAGCCAACTTAGGAAAGCCTTGGCTAAGGCTTACCCCTTTTGGCTTGGCTCCTTGTCTAGCACCCTCAACCAACCTAGAGTAGGTCTCAAAGCATGGAGTCTAACATGTGCCTTGACATTGAGTCACTAAACTCTTCAAACTACACCTTAAAAGTCAAAACTCAACATTTAAACAAGTTACTAACTTCTTAAACACAAGAGAAGCTCTAGTTAATCCTAGTTCATTTTTAGGGTCGTTACAATATGGGACTAGGGCTCACCCTCTAGGGTAGAACCTCATGTCGACCCACTTCTTAGGCCATCAGTCTAGTTGTCTTGGTTTCGCGACCTCCATCTCGGGCAAGCCAAAAACACTGGGTGGATTTGTATTTGCAATTACAAATCCATTATATTAAACCACAACCACTAGGTGAAATCACCTTTAAACTACATCTAACCTATCAGCAAGAAAGACCCAACAAAAATATCAACACATATTTGCTAAATCACACCCCAAGAATGGAGGTTTTTAGCCACACATCAAGAGATAGAAATTTATACCTTTAATGATGTTGAAATCAAATGGGTATAGATAAATAAGTCTTGATTTGAGCAAAGAGAGAAAAATCCAACTGACCCACTTCCAAATTGGAAGAGATGAAACCCTCTTCCTCTTCAATTTTTCAAAACCCTCTCCAAACTTGAGAGTAAATATAAAAGTACTAAAAATTATATTAAGAATCTTATATTGTCTAATAATGCTACAAATTTTGATACTAAGCTATAACTCTCAACGAGTATTTATAGTTTTCAAAAATATGTGCTACGGTGGATCATTCGACAACATTACGTGAAATCGCCGATCAACTCTATGATTAACCCTTTGGTGTAGTTCATCGCCATCTTGCACCATCCTTCAGTATCATCATCCTCTGGGTCATTGGATGACATAGTACTGCTTCATGGAACTCCTTAGCGATGCGCCGACTGCTCTCTTTTTCTGCCGACTTGATCCTTTCCTTCAGGGCTTAGCACACTGGAACAAAAGGCGAAGTGGGACCCTTTGGCGATTCACCAAGTGGACTCGGCGATCTGCAGGCCTTCCTTTTCTTGATCTTTTCAGCCTCTTTGTTCTTTTTTTGTGAAGTAGTGTCCATGCTTTCCTTCAAACTTTAAATACCTGAAACTTAAGGGTTTTTATCAGATTTTGAGATAAAACAAGCATTTGAGGACATAATTTCTATTAAAATATAGCCTTAAATAGTGTCCGATTTGTGGACTCATCACTAGGCCACTTGGGGGCATCTTCTCCTTGGCCAACTCTTCTCCACGAGCCTTCCCATGAGTTGTGGTCTCCACCATAAGACGTGAAGTGGCTTATGAAGGAGAGACTCTTTTTGGCAGATTTGAGGAGCACACTACCTAGTCTACCACGAGCCACACCACGATTTGCGGTCCCTACCACGAGTCGTGGTCACTAGGGCAGTGTCTAGGGGAGAGTGGACTATTTTGGTCATCTCCTATGGTCCTTGCCCTTAACTCATGATGTTCACCCTCACGTTTAGGATCTAGTTTCACCTATTATTTTCTGGAGTGTTACAAATGGTTCACTCCGTATGTGTATTGATTATGGACAATTGAACAAAGTAACCATCAAGAACAAGTATCCTCTTCCGAGAATAGATGACCTATTTGTCAACTTCAAAAGGGCAAGTTATTTCTCAAAATATGATCTCCGATCGAGTTATCACCAATTGAGGGTGAAAGAGGAAGATATTCCAAAAATGACTTTTAGAACACAATATGGTCATTATGAGTTTTTGGTTATGTCCTTTGGTTTGAAAAATGCTCCGGCAGCATTTATGGACTTGATGAATAGGGTGTTTAGACAATACCTCAATATGTTCGTAATTTTGTTCATAGATGATATTTCGATTTATTCAAGAAGTGAGAATAAGCATATTGATCATTTGAGGATTGTATTGCAAATTCTCAAAGACCAACAACTTTATGCAACGTTTAGAAAGTGTGAATTTTGGTTAAGGTCTGTGGACTTCTTAGGCCATATTGTTTCAAGTAAGGTATTGAGGTAGATCTGAAGAATACTGATGCAGTCAAGAGTTGGCCTAGACTTCTATCACCGACATACATTAGAAGTTTCTTTGGTTTGGCTGTTTATCACCTATAGAACCACGGCCAGGACCCACGCCCTGTGGATGGGTCCATGACCCGTGATTTGGGTTCTGTAGGTCCACACCCCAATTTCAAAGTCACTAATCATAGAACCACGATTGACCAGGACGGACCATAGGTCCATCCACGGTCCAAAAGTCGTGGTCTCATGGTCATTTAACCTAAAGCTAGACCACCTATATAAAGATTTTAGACCCCCAGACTCACTCAATTAAGTCATTCTTTAAAATCCCAAAAGAAAACCCAAATCCTCTTTCAAAATATTCTCTCTAGAAGGTGGAAGAAGAATAAGGAAGAAGAGGAAGCTAGGTCAAGTTCAAGTCTCCAATCTTTAATCTTTTGTGGGCACTGTGACTAAGGTATGATGGCTTTTCATCCATGGGATCCTTCCTCCCATGGAGTCCCCTAGAATTCCACAATTTGAAGAAGAATTTCCTTAATTCTTGATAGGGTTTCTTCAAATGTTGTGGGTTATGTTGAATGCTGATCCAATTGAGTGGATTATGACTATTTATGATTGAATTGATAGAATTGCATGTAGTTGGGATGAAATTACATGTACCCATGCCTATCCTATGATCTTACGGTTGAATTGATATAGCTGGGTTGATGCCATGTGAAGGAAACTCTATGGGTTAGATATATCCTTATAGGATTGATAAATCATGACTAGATTTTCTTGAGATTGAAGCATATATGATGAATATGATTTTAATCTTGAGAATAAAGCTTAGATGACGATCATGAGAATTAGGGCTTTGAGAGTAAAGCTTATGATATGAATTGTTGGTAATTGATGTTATTGTTGAGGAAGAGGTGCTTCCCAAATAAATTGCTTAATTATGAATGTATGAATGTGAAAGATTTACTAACATGAATGATTCTAGGTTGAAAGGATTGATCACCTAAAATGAATCTAGACTAAAATCTTATGTAAATGATGAGGCTAGAGGTGACTACCCTTGACCCCTATATGAAAGGATATGAGGTGATTCGTATATTCCTTCGAATTGAACAAGAGGTGAGTCCCTACGTTCTCACTATGATGAATGGACATGGAGGCGAGTACCCATGCTCCTTATAAAGTGATGTGGAGGTGAGTACCCGTGTCATATGATGGGATTGTGGAGGAGAGTACCCACGATCTAAAAGTAAGGCAAGAGGCGAATACCCATTAGCTTTTGTAAGTTAGGCATTATGGTGAATCCCCATGTCTTTAAAAGTAAATATGAATAATGTAATTATGTTAGGAGGATGATGTGATTGGAGTGTTGCTAGATATGCCTACCATGATGCAAGCTTGACTAGAAGCGGATGACCTATGTCTTGGCTAAGGATAAGGGAGGTTACATAAGGAAGTATTCCTCTTTCATTATGATGATTATTATGTCTTGATTATGTTTATGCCTTATATCTTGTGTTGAGTAATTCTTATATTGTATTGTTTATGCTAGCCATCATATTTAGTAATAGACTGTACTAACACATTCCTTTGCCTACATTCATATCAAATTTAGGGTTCGGCAACATAGATTCTCACACTTGTGGCTAGCTTCATTGTTGATAAAGGATGCTAAGATTTAGTGAGTCCTCATTATGTTCGAGGATGTGATCACCACTTTTTTTATGCTTTTCCTTTATTTCTTGGACTATTGTATGGGCTGCATCCCAAGACTTTATTCATGTTGTTTAGATGGTTTGAGACAATGTTGTTAGACTTCCGCTCGTTTTTATAAAAGACTTTGATTGTATTGAAAAGTTTTAAATTCCTGCACCTTTTCTATTACTTATGTTATGATATGCTAAGTGGCTTGCATGAGGCCTCTCGGGGTCTTATACGCCTTGTTATATCTAGGGGGTAACCCTGGGTCGTGACAAAAACATAGCCTATAGAAATTCTTTGAAATTGGTTTGGTCTTTGAGGTACCTTACAACCCTAAACCACATTCGATAAACTTACTACACTTAGTAAAGGACCTTGAAATATATATACAACTTATAAATCATCGTGTTCAGGCCTATACACATGCAACAGATGGTTCAAATCTTTGCTTAGAAGTTTTGAGGCTTTACAATAACTCCTCCTTTGGGATCATTCATCCTCGAATTATGGTCAAACTGAACTTGAAGGGAAATGGGTTACTCCTACTATCTTTATGACTTCTGAACTTTCCTAATAACATAGGCAGAATTGATTCATACTGAGAGTTTCAAAATCTCGGCAAGAGTACACTAGGTATGAACGCTCATATAAGATTTCAAGATTATAGGCCACAACATGAAATTTTTAAGAGTAGCTATAGGAATAAGGTTATTACCTCAAACATTCCCATTAAAATTTATCATAACCTTCCAGGAATGAATTACGGGCATGAATCACTTGAGACACCTGAACATAAAGCTCTAATAGAGTCCAAGTAGCTAAGACATTTGGAATTGGTTCATAAAACATGAATGATATAGATTTGAACATTAGTCGTACTTTATCTGAAGCTATTTGACATGAAGCATGAATACCTTGGGCACGAAGTAAGAATATGAGTACTATACTTTGAGAGATACGATTTGTAGATTTTATGTTAAGCAATACTTCTCAACTATGCTCTTATTTATCAATACCACACTTCATTAGCTATAACTCATAACTCCCACAAAGGTATATATCTATTCTTACCAAGGTCTAGTCTAGATGCATTGTCTTTTCGCATTTAATCCTAACTCATAGGTAATTGTTTTATAGTTGTTCTTTTGGTTGAGTTATTGATGATATGAGATTTTGACTCATTTGAGGCCTTTTTAGTTCAACAAACAGTGGCCTCAATTCCTAATTATGTCATTATCAGATGATATTTTGATGTTTTGCAGCTACGAAAGCTAAAGTTCAAGCAATGATTAATTTATGAAAAGAGGCTAAAAACATTAAAATGAATGTAAACTCCCAACCGAGGATCGCCTAGCACAATGGGTGGATCGCCTAATAAGTCCAGACCTCGCCTAAAGTGACATTGTTCTCTTTTGAAAAAATATTCAAGGTAGGTATGTGATGAGAGTGTAAATGGCAATTCGCCGAAACAGATGGGTGATCTAATTTCTACCACCAAAGGTGACAGAGTTCTGAGCTACAGAGCGTAGGTCCCAATAATAGGCCTGTCTGACAGTTATTTCTTAAGGGTATTTGGGTCTTTTCTTATGCCTTAAATACCTGTAACATGTCGTTTGGACGCAAAATTTAAGTCCTATAACTACCATTTTATTCTTAAATCTACCCAAACCCTCTCATTCTCTCAAATTATCAAATCCCATCAAAATCCATCCCCTCCATATTCTCTCAAAGCTTCAAGAAAGAATCTAGGGTTCAAGCTTCAAGTCTCCTTTTTCATCCATTGATTTTGGGCTTTGATCTTCAAGGTATGTGGGAATTCATAAATTGGTTCCATTTAGCCATTGAGTTCCAAAAGATTTCAATTCTCTAAATTCAATTTCACTAAATTGCTTAGGGTTTTATGTGATCTTCATGGGTCTTAGTTGATATTGATTTAATTGTTCAATTTCAATCTTCCTATACATGTTTTGATTAAACTACATGATTTCCAATTGATTTCTATTAGACCCATGCATTATTCATGAATTTGATTATGAATTTATGAAGATAAGAGTTTATGAAAAAAACTATGAATTTATGAATCAGGATTTATGAAAGTTTATACATGATTTAAGAAAAAAATGTTTTGTGATCCAAGGGCTTCTTGTGATAACTGCATCAATGAAATTCTGAAAGATTTGTCACATCTTAAGGAACCATGATTTGGTGAAAGGTTTTTCTCATACATGCATGATCCATGATTTAATGATATATTCTATGATAATTTAAGCTTGGACTAGTTACTTAATTTTGCTTTTCCATAAATGATGATATGTTTATGAATATGACTATTCCGTTGGATTTACTTAACACTGAGATAACATTAAGCTGGAAGCTCAAACATGGAAGTCTCTAGTAGAAACCTATAGTTTCAAACAATGTGCCCATGTGATTTTCTTAAAAGATTTAGCTAGTGGATCCACAAATAGCACATGAATCATGATACAAAGTTCTACCTTGGCTAGTAGACTCTCCTTTCTCCATGTGGGACTTACTTCGAATTCCATGTTATGCCTCGCATGGTCTATTTATTGTTAAAGCCAATATCTCACTAGATGAACTAAAGTTACTTCAAGGGGTTTTTGAAGCTTGCAATGTATTGATCATGCTCATGATCTATGATTCTTATTTAAAGGCTTTTTACCATGTTTTAGCTTGGTCATGCACATCATGTTTTCCTTTATTTCTCTTATGATATTGTTTTTAAGATTTTATGCATATCCCAGATACTTAGTACATTCCATGTGCTAATGCATATGTGTGCCTGCATTGGTTTCATACTGTAGGAATTGACACTTCTCCTCCTCCTACTCGTGGCTAGTTGCTTTATTTGGTGAGTCCTCATGTTATGATGACCATGTCACTTTTACTATACTTATTTATGTCTTTAGTTTTAAAATATTGTTCGTGGTGTACGGGTTACGTTCTGACCACTTCTTTTGATGTATTAGATTGCCTTGTAAATACTATGAGTAGACTTCCACTTTATGTCAAACTCTTTATAATATGTGACTTCCTGCTTTAATTCTTGTATATCTATTATATTGGCTTGTATGTAAGTCAAGTGGCTTGTGTAGGGTCTCTCAAGATCTTATACGTCATGTCACGTGTAGGGTGTAATTTTGGTCGTGACAATTAGTCTTGCATTTTCCCAATTATAGATAGGGTGACATCTTCTTAAGGACAAATCATTGATTTTACAACACTTTTTTGAGTTGTCTACCCACCGCTACGCGTGTGAGTGAAAAACAAAAGGTTGTCTTAAGAAAGAGGAGTGGAATATGCTCCACGCTGCTATAGATCCGTCTACCAATGTTACTTTGAGAGTGCTCTTGGTCATAGCTCCAAGGGCCCTTTGCAGGCTCAAAGTAGTGAGAGAGCGCACTATCCTAGAGAAGTGTGGGTTGTTGATAGATGGGGTTATGAGTGACTAGCTTGCTATATTTGACACAATCAAATTCCATTGGTTTGAGAAATTCAGAAAAGCTCGAACCTTATATGTCCCAATGTGGGTTAGCGAATTTTATCCTACATATGCCAATGCATTGCCTAAGAAGAGGAATGGTGTAGTTTGGAGACCCCTCAAGGAAGTTAAAGTCCGGGGAATATGGTTCAATGTGGCTGGGAAAGGATTAATGATTCCTTGGGTATTCATTGTAACAAGGCTGAGATGTATAAACTTCAAATGAAGCACACTTTGGATGCTTTGAAAGGGTGGTTCGCACCCTTGATTTTATATATTACTTAGTGTGATTGGCAAACATGGTGGAGATAAAAAAGAGAGACATTAACATAGTGGTTTGATTTTTGTTTGGGTTTATCAGCAATAACCTAATGCCGTAAAAAATTAGTTGATCCTCTGACACCTAAAAGCCATCGTTGTGGGTACTATCATGGACAGAGAGGAGATCTATGTGGGTCAAATCATTAAGGGAGAGATTCTAATGCAAGCAAGGAAATAGCAGACATCATTACCTTTCCCCGTTCTAATCATGAATCTCTGTGAGTCAGCTAGAGTCCCATTTTAGGAGAAATATGATGTCAGTTTGACCCCTACCTCATCCAATGAAATGTAGAGGATTGAGGTAGATTACCTGAGGGATGACATAGCTAGAAAAAAACTACCACAACTTTACACCGCATCGGTAGTAGATCCCACTACCTTAACCTCAGACACTACTTATCCCGCACCTTCTATGGATCCCTTAGGTATCTCTCACCTTTCTACCATGCCTTCTCAATCTTCTACACCCTTGACCTCGAATGCACCTCCCCTATATCCCGACCTCTATTGACACAAGCCTTGATTTATCGGATGGAAAACCTTGCTTATTTTGCTGATGTTAGGGCATCTCAACTTGAGAGAGAGGTTCCTAGGATAATAATTAGGACTATTGAGACTGCCATTTTCCTAGTGTAGGATGAGGTTTTGAGCCATCTAGCTACACTGGATTCCTATAGGGAAAGGCTAGATAAACTCACAACTAGAGTTGAAGAGTGTGAGCGTTATGAGGCTAGTTCTTTCGTGCTGATTTAGTTGAGGAGCAATATAGCTACTTTAAGGGTTGATGTGGATCAGTTGAGGTCCACCAATATTTTGATGTTATAGGGTAAGGTTCCTTTGTCCAAGATGCCCACAACTGTACCTCCGATTGATTTGAGAGGAGATGGACCTTATGGGATAACTGAACAACCGGTAAATGATGAGTCTCACCAAGTAGATGCTGGGGCTGATTATGATTCAATAGCTGAGAAGGATGAGGATGAGTTTATGAGGGATGATGAGCAAGTTAGTATGGAAGTCTTTGTTGAGTTGCATATTATTGAGGAGTCCATAGTGCATGATAAATTGGAGAGAGATCCCGTTTGGAGACTTCCACAATTGGCATAGTAGAGTGTGTCCTGCAAAGTCATCTCTTCCTCCTCCTGATGTGCTGGGCACTACTATCCTGATTAATGCTACACTTCTGCCTCCTACTTCAGATATGCCAGGTACTGATGCCCGAGGTGACACCACTTTTTCAGAGCCACATAATCAGAGTTCTTTACAGGCATAGCCTATCAGGGGGACCTTCTACTCAACCCACTCCAATACTTTTCTTTTTATAGCATTGATGACACTGTTAGCTACTTTTTGGTAAGGTTAGGGCACCTGGGCCTATAATCCCCTTTTTGGATTGTATTTTGTTCATTTTAGTTATATTTTGATATTTTAGCATTTTGGTTTCATTATATTTGGTTGGTTGTTAGTTTAATTTTTGTGTCTCTATCAATCGCCCTATAAATTTTGAAGTATGTTTCTTGTGTTTTAACTTGTTGATATTCAAGGATCAATTTTGTCTAATATTAATGTGTTGGATAATTCTCTTGATTAGAGATATATTTTGTGTTGGTGTTGCACGAAGAAATCAACATTGCTCTACTTTTGAATTATCTTTTAGATTCTTATGTTGAATAGCTACGTATTGATGTGAGCCTTGAAATGACATCGCATGCAATCTTCTTAATTTATAGAACTATGTAATATAATTGTGTTTGAAGTGCCCTGTGTTGTGAGATCCTACTTGAAAGCATTCTTGTGATTCCTAGAATTTGTCTTTTTAGTCTAATTTTTTAGCCTTGGTGAATGCAGGAGATGATCTTCAGCATAAATTTTGAGAGGAAACCCAAATTTTAACACTTTTTGTGACTACCTTGTGAGGGTGTGCATCCATCTTGACACCATTTTTGCCTATTCCATTTGTTGTCAACCTCATTGAAACCTCTTGAACAAAATATCACCCTAACTTCTCACCGATAAACCCTTTTCTAAGCATTTATTTGTTTGAATAGCCAACTTAGACCAAAAAGCTAAGTTGGGGGTGTGGAAATGAAGGAGGAAAGAAATCCAAGTGAAAGAGAAGAAAGAAAAGTGAGACCTAACTTTGAAGTTTAGTGCAAAAAGAAGGAACCCCTTCGTATAAAAAAGAGCAAAACTATGAAAATGAAATGAAAAAGAAGATCTTGATGAAATAAAAAGGGTTACCAATAAATTGAATGAAAATAAAATAAAATTGAGGATTGAGTCTTAAAATGAAATGAACTTGAGAATGGGTGAAGATGAATTCAACAATGCTTTGAAAAGGTGAAGTCACTGAGCAAAATTGACCAGACCTTTATCCGCAGCCTCATTACAAGCCTGAAAAGACCATTGAGATCTTGTTTAAACCAGGTTGTGTGTTAATTAGAAAATATGGACAAACCTATGGGAAGAAGCCTGCATGTATTTCTCTATCGGAGAGTGAGAGTTGTATTGATTCCTAATTTCTTTGTTGATGTACTTTGTAAGAGAATGGAGTCCTTTTTATTGTTAGGGAACTTGAATGCTTTTGTTGAAACATGGTTTTGCATTAGAAGGAAGAATTAGTGAGCTTAAGCTTGGATTGATACGGGCTAGTCATCATTTGAAGCTTCTTGATCATGATTAACATATTGTATATACTTTTTAGTAGTATTGTGATGGAACTTGTATGTTAACGCACATTGAGACTTGTTGTAGACACCCTTCTTAAACTGATTGTGTGCTTGACTTACTTCAGTACAAGCAAAAGTTTAAGTTGGGGTATTGATTAGTCTAAGAATTTTACTCATTTTAGGTCTTTTTAGTTCGACAAATAGTGTCCTAAATGCCTATTTATATGATGATATTTTGATGTTTCACAACTATGAAATCTAAAGGACAAGGAAAGGATAGATTTATGAAAAGAGGCCAAAAACATTGAAAAAGGCTGTAAACTCTCAGCCAAGTATGGCCTAGAACAAGGGCCGATAGCCCAATAAGTCTAAACCTCACCTAAAGTGAGAGCGTTCAAATTTGAAAATATTAAAGGTAGGTCACTGATGCAAAGTGTAAATGATGATTCACCAAAATAGTTGGGTGAACTAGAAGTTCCATCGCTGAAGGTGACAAACTTCTGAGTTAGAATGAAGGTTGAGTGGGTGAATGAAGGTGGTAATTCGCGATTCACAAAATGTGGAAGGCTGACTCAATTAAGTTTACTGACTGAGGTTCAAACACTTGAAGCTTGAAGACAAGAAAGGGTGAGCTAAAGAACAAAATGATGATCTGCCGAAACATGTAGGCAAGCCCGACTAATGTCACCGATCAGGTCACGCATGGAATTTCGGACTAACTTTTGATGCAATTATAAATAGCTCAAAGGAATGAGAAAATGTATCTTGAGTATTCTTATCATTTTTAGGGAAAATTTTTACTTTCTATCCCTTCTACTTTTCTTTTGATTTTGGGGATTTGAACAATCTTGTAATTGACAATTGAGGGTTCAATTAAAAGTGGGTGTTAAAGATTATTTCTGATTGTAATAAACACTTTAATGGATGAGAACATCATGGGTATAATTTCTTTTCCTTTTATGATGATTGGCTAAACCCCAATTCTATGGGTATGAATATTGTAATATCCCGAAAACTAGTGAACTAAAACTAGAGAGTTCTAGAGCTTTTCTTAAGAGTTTTAGAGTTTGAAGAGAGGGTTAAGTTCGTAAAATGACTTCCCAAACTTAGTATGAATGTTATAGGGTTAGGGCGTCAAGGTATGACCACCCTAGGACCACCCAAGGGATCCTTGAGGAGGACCTCAAAACAGTCCCAAAAGCTGTAAAATTTGCAGCACCTACGGAAGCCACCTACTGGCCGTAGATGGACCCACACCCCGTGGGTTAGGGTCATGGGTAAAGGCCTGATACTTGTAGCCTCAGTCCAGAACCTACAGAGGTGCAACACAATCCGTGAATCAACCCACGGTCCGTGGGTGGGGGTTTCGTGAATGGGGACAATTTTTAAGATTTAGTTTTTAAGTTAGGGGTTTAGGGGTTAATTAGTAACTAGTTAGGGGTTAATGGAGGTTGGTTCGTTAGTTATTAAACCACCTATATAAGCCTAATAGACCCCTAAACAAAGTGATTTAACTCATTCTTTCAAGAACCCAAATTCTCTCCAAATAATACTCTCTCTAGAAGTGAAGAAGAAGAAGGAGAAGAAAGGATGTTAGGGCAGATTTTCCCCCATTTATACAAGATTGGTTAGGGATTTGAATCAAGGAATGTTAGCTTATTCATCTATGGGTTCTTCCACCCATAGAGCCCCCTAGGTTTTCCCCCAATTGTGAAGTCAAAACCCCAATCTATCTAGGGTTTTTTCCTACATTGTGGGTAGTGTTGATGTATGCTTCCAATCTAGTGGATAATACCTAATTATGAATGAATTAGCATTGAATTATGATGTTATGATGAATTTATGTGATTTCTATGGTTAACCCTAGTCTATTTGATTAATTTGATATTTTGTGGGTTTATGCCATGAAAGGTGAAATTGAGGATTCATAGGTGATCTTCTAAAATCAATGTCACGTGTAGTAATTGTTCAAGGTGAGGAACATATAATAATGAATTGAACTAGACTTTATTGAATATGAAGGATCATGACTAGTAAAGTTGAATTTTAACCTTTATGATCAATTATGCTAGAATCACCTACTAATGAAGGATATGATTAGAATACCTTGAAAACTAGGTATAATGAAACTACTAAGAAGTAAAGCTTTGAGTATAAGGCTTGTAGTCATGAATGTTGATCACTAGGGTTTTGAGAGTACAGCCAATGTGATGATCTAGATGTGCTAAGGCTTTAAGAGTTAAGTCTAAAGGAGAATAGAAGCTTAATGGATAGAGTTATAGTGGAAGATCTTTGCCTACCTAATCTACCTAATCAACACTTGAATATGTGAAGTGATAGATTCACTTGAGTCATGAGGATACCAATGTTTAATGTAGAATTCTAGATATGGTATTATGCATGAATATAACATGACATGAAAGGTTCTCTCACATAGAATGATTTTACGTTGAAATGTTTTCTCACCTAAAATGAATCTAAGTCCTAGGACTATAAAATGTGATGAGGCTTGTGGTGATTCCCCTAAATGACCTTTACATGATAAGAATGTGAGGTGAGTTCTGTTACTCCTAATTAGTTAGACATGGGGAGCATGAGGTGATTACCCTGTACATGTGTGTGACTCCCAAGGCAAGCGGTGAATACCCATTAGCCTTTAGGTTGATCATGGAGGCGATTACCTATGATCCCTATGTGATGATGTAGAGGCGAATACCTACATTACACATTAAAATTGATACTGAGGTGAATACCTATATCATATTAAAATGTACATGGAGGCGAATACCTATGATTCATTAACTTGTATGACTTGTGGAGACTCCTCTTGTCCTTATAATTCATTAGTATGTGTGACTAGAGGTGAATACCCTTTTCTTTATAATTCCATAATATGTGTGGCTTGAGGGAACTCCCCTTGTCTTTCATGATGAACTAAATATGTATGCCTTGAGGTGACTCCCCTTGCATTTATGAACATGAGCATGACTAGTTTTGATTGTAGCTTTAGAGGCCCCTCCAATACATTCATGAATAAGAGGTCATTCCCCTTGTCTTTATGATTTTTAGAGATGATAAACATGAATGATGAACCTAAAGTGTCTAGCTTAGCATGGGTAGGATTATGGGGTCTTGTTCACGCATGGCACAAGCTTGCCTTAGGTGACTCATGAGGTGCTTCTCTTATATGATGTATGTTTCGATAGGATTGTGCTATAGTTTCCTTCCTTGACTTGACATGATTGACTAAAGGTGATAGTTCCCTTGTCTATATAAAGTAAGCTAATAATGAGACCAAAGTAGGGTAAATATAACTATGATGACTTCAAGGTTATGCTTAGTGTGAAGGGTATTATGGGATGTCTTTCATGCATTGCACAAGTGTTCTTTGAGGTTACTTATTGTGCCCTTATGGTAGAGAAGCTTAAGACTTGACCGTGCATATAGACTACGATTAAGATGACCAAAAAGGTGGTACTTAGCTTGGGTGGTATTACAGGATGCTATTCATGCAATGCACAAGTATGCTTTTAGGTTACTTGAGAGTAGTTCTAATATGGTATAGATGACTAAGAGTCAAATAATGCTTATATGGTGCTTATGTAGGAGACTTTGCTTATTATGATGATATTGTCTCTTATGCTTAAAGTTTATGTTTCATGAAGTATTTCATATGATTTTGGATTATGTCTTACATTGACTAACCCTTGTTTTATTCTCTTATGATTATGCTAGCTAACATATTTAGTACATTTTGTACTAACACATACTTTGCCTACATTCTAATCAAATGTAGGGTTTCGGAGATTGAGTTCCACTATTGAAGATAGGTTTCTAAGGAGCTAAGGAGTTGAAGATTTTGGTGAGTCCTCATAGCTTCGAGGACAAAACCCACTATTTCCTTTATGTCTTTTATTTCATGTTTTGAGACTATTGTATGGGCTGTGTAGCAAGAGTTTTATTCTAAAGTTTTATTAGATGGTTTGAGACAAAGTATAGAAAAACTTCCGCTTGCTTTTATGAAAATGACTTCGATTGTAAAAAGTTTTAAATTTTTCCGTACTTTTCTATTATTTTATGTTCATGATAAGCTAATGATTGTATGAGACCCCTTCGGGGTAAAGTACGGCGTGTTACTTCTACGGTATTATACCCCTAGGTCGTGACAAATATGAAGTTGAGTGTTAATTTAATTTAGTAGGTCTAGTGTCTTGCTCTGTTTTCTGCTATTTATTCATGGATTTGAGATATTTAACATGGGTTAATTTATGGGTTAAAATTGCAAAGTTAATCCTAGATTACATCTTTGATTGATGCTCTAAAGAGATTAATCGAAGTGGGTAAATAGCTTAATACTTGCAAATTGGGTTTGATTATTTTAGTTTGCTCGAAAGAGAACTTGTGCTTCAATTCTAATTGTCAAATTTGCTCGGAATAGAGATTTTAGTAAGGTATTGGGTTGATTTGTATTTTACACAAATAAATTCGAAAGGAAATTCTACAATATGACAAATTGAGATCAAAAGAAAATTTGTGTCGTTGATGATTACCCAGCCTATCCATTTTTGTCTAGCATTATTGAGCAAGCACTTGTACCCCTATTTTATGATGATACCAACTTCCACACCCCTAGATCGTTCTTTATTTGTTTAAATCCCTATTTTTAGTAAATTGTGATAATTGATTCCAAAACTCTATTATTAAATTTTATGGAATCATCCACCTATTTATCCTAATTGTTACAATGAATTGGTTTGCATTTTTAATTTCCTCATTGAACTCTTACATTTAGATCACTCTCCGTTGGGTTCAACCTTGACTCTTTTGTTGGGTATTTATATTTCTAGAGACCGCTTACTCATTAAATTGTTTTTGTGAGTAATTTGAGTGTTATAAATAATTTAATGGGGGGGGGGGGGGGGGGTT